>OX578286.1:0-198278 GCA_951217055.1 Gerris lacustris
CTCTAACCACCTCTAACCACCTCTAACCACCTCTAACCACCTCTAACCACCTCTAACCACCTCTAACCACCTCTAACCACCTCTAACCACCTCTAACCACCTCTAACCACCTCTAACCACCTCTAACCACCTCTAACCACCTCTAACCACCTCTAACCACCTCTAACCACCTCTAACCACCTCTAACCACCTCTAACCACCTCTAACCACCTCTAACCACCTCTAACCACCTCTAACCACCTCTAACCACCTCTAACCACCTCTAACCACCTCTAACCACCTCTAACCACCTCTAACCACCTCTAACCACCTCTAACCACCTCTAACCACCTCTAACCACCTCTAACCACCTCTAACCACCTCTAACCACCTCTAACCACCTCTAACCACCTCTAACCACCTCTAACCACCTCTAACCACCTCTAACCACCTCTAACCACCTCTAACCACCTCTAACCACCTCTAACCACCTCTAACCACCTCTAACCACCTCTAACCACCTCTAACCACCTCTAACCACCTCTAACCACCTCTAACCACCTCTAACCACCTCTAACCACCTCTAACCACCTCTAACCACCTCTAACCACCTCTAACCACCTCTAACCACCTCTAACCACCTCTAACCACCTCTAACCACCTCTAACCACCTCTAACCACCTCTAACCACCTCTAACCACCTCTAACCACCTCTTAACCACCTCTAACCACCTCTAACCACCTCTAACCACCTCTAACCACCTCTAACCACCTCTAACCACCTCTAACCACCTCTAACCACCTCTAACCACCTCTAACCACCTCTAACCACCTCTAACCACCTCTAACCACCTCTAACCACCTCTAACCACCTCTAACCACCTCTAACCACCTCTAACCACCTCTAACCACCTCTAACCACCTCTAACCACCTCTAACCACCTCTAACACCTCGTGCTTTATTTTATATTTGTGTTGTGCCCTGTTTTGTTTTAATATTATAATAATATATACATCTTAAAGTGTTAAATATTTATTTTATTATAACCTTTAACAGGCCCGAGGTGATTCTAGCAACAGATGCCAGCCCATACGGGGTTGGAGCAGTGCTCTCACATGTTATGGAAGATGGGTCTGAGAGACCAACATCGTTTGCTAGTAAATCACTCTCAGAAACAGTTAGGAAATATAGCCAAATTGATAAGGAAGCGTATGGAATTAGTTTTGGAGTAAAAACGTTCTGTACCCCTTACTCCTGTGTTACAAAATTTAAATTAAGACTTCCCCTTTTATACGTGTATAAAAGATTTTTCCAATTTTACCCCCTCCTAAATGAAAATATAACAAAATTGTCCATAACAACGATTACTCAACTACTGTACTCTTAAAGAGAGAGTGTGTGGGTGTTCTCTCTCTCAACGATATGCATCATTAAAAGTATTCATTACTTTGACATTTGTACCCCGTACCCCTGGGTACCAACATTTTAACTTCATAATCTCATGTAGGCAGTGACCATCCTCTTGTTTTGAAGGAAAGTGTGTAAATTCATCAAATTGGGATAAACTGTAGATGTACAGTAGATACTCTTAGAAAAATAAACATAAAATAAGAAAAAAAAATGATAATGTGAAAATGTATGAGGATTTTTGAAGGGGTACCTGTTAGACGTTTTCTTCTCCTTGGATGAACTCTGGAGGGCCCTCCAAGTTGACGAGTCTTCTTGTCACAGGTTTTAATATAATTGATGATTTTGATTAAATAATAATAATAATTAATGATAATTAATTTAAACTGAGAGGTGAGGTAACTAATATTAACTGAGAGGTGAGGTTATGAGTGAGATGTACAGAGAGTTACACATATAGATACACACTGCCAAGGTGACATCAAGGGCTCCCCACTCCCACGCACTCACACCTAGAGAAGAAGAGGGGAACACCTTCCACCCCAAGGCATCATACTAAATGTGTATCTCACATGGGGCAAAAGGTTAAAAACCGAACATACCCCCCACCGAAACCTGTGGTTTCAGAAGAGGATCCGAAGAAAACCCAAAAAAAAAAAAAAAAAAAGAAAGTAAAACCACTTGGTAAAACCGACCAGGTAACTTCACCTAATCAAAGAAATGAAAAGAGAAAAAAATAACAAAATAAGATACCTTATGAAAAAGGAGATTAGAAAAGAAAAGAGCTTCAAAAAGAGGGGAAAAAAAAATTAATAAATAGAAATTAGTAGTTAGGGAGCAGAGCAAGTTTGAAAACTGGGCTATGAAATTCTCCTTAAGCCGTTCGAACTGTCACAACCCTAACTTGATTATCCTGACCAGGATGTACGGCAGTTACACGGCCAATTTTCCAACAAAAAGGAGGACATCTGCCAACGTTGACCAAGACTAAGTCATTGACCTGAAGATTAGGTTGATTCTTGCTCCATTTATGACGTTGGGTGAGAGTGTGGATATACTCTTGCTGCCAGTGGTGCCAAAAGGTCTGCGAGGCTTGTCTTAGAAGTTCCCATCTCTTCAGTCTATTCTGCGAAACTTCAGTTATGTCTCTTTCAACGGGTGCGGTGAGTGGAGCGCCTATAAGAAAGTGACCGGGCGTTAGGACATCTAATTCGTGAGGATCCATAGAGTTAGAACACAGAGGCCGTGAATTTAGAATTGCCTCAACTTTGCAGAAGAAGGTCGAGTACTCTTCAAAAGTTAAAGGACGTTCGCCAATCACTTTCTTCATGAAATGCTTGGCTGATTTAATTCCAGCTTCCCAAAGCCCACCAAAATGAGGAGCAGAAGGGGAAGAGAAATGTCAGTTTATCTGCAAGTCAGCTAGGTGTTTAATGACTTTATCCTTGTGTGATAAGTTTTGAAAGTGACGATGAAGTTCTGAAAAATATCTACTCGCGCCAACATAGTTAGTTCCACAATCACTGTAGACGTCTGTACATTTACCCCGACGGCTTATAAAGCGTTCAAAAGCTGCCAAAAAGGCTTCTGTTGGAAGACTTAAGACTATTTCTAAGTGTAAAGCCTTTGTTACGAAACAAACAAACAAGCATAAGTACACTTTAGAAGTTCTACTTTTTCTTCAATTGCTCTCTTTCATGATGAAAGGGCCACCAAAATCCGTGCCGACAACCAGAAAGGGTCTAGCTTGGCGTACACGTGATAGAGGTAAGTTACTCATTTGAGGTTGAATGTGAGCTGTACACATTTTCAGGCAAGGAAGACACTTGGTCAACCTTGACCTGATTGCTTGCCTCCCAGAGATTATCCAAAATGACCGCACAATAAATGATTGGAGAGTCCTAGGTCCAACATGAAAATATTTGAGGTGAAAGTAATCAATAATGAGGTTAGTTAATGCACATTTCTTGGGCAGAAGAATAGGGTGTCGAGCATCGTAGGTCATATCAGCATGACGGAGCCTACCCCCCACCCTAACAATTCCCACTGAATCAAGGAAAGGATTGAGACTTCGTAAAGAAGAAGATGGGTAATCGCCATGTTTTAAGTTCAAAATATCTTCTTTGAAATTAATAGACTGCTCTAAACTAACCAACCGAAGGAGAGCCGTTTCAACTTCGATGGTAGTCAGAAGTCCCCTTTGTCCAGAATTGCGCGATCGGAAGAGTCTGAGTGCCCAAGCAGTAAACCGTTTGAGTTTTGAAAAGGAGGAAAACCTAGTGATCAATTCATTGCACTCTTGGACTTTTAGTTTCCCACATTGTGTGGCTGCGACGACAAATTCCTTTTCAGGTCGAAGGTCAGGGAGTTTAGAAACTGAGGTAGCGAGTGAATTAAGAGGCCACTGATCAAGTGGTTGACTTAGCCATGAGGGACCGGTAAACCACAATGGATGTTCGAGGAGACTTTTAGGTAATAATCCTCGACTAGCACAATCAGCAGGATTTTCTGATGTAGGCACGTGGTACCAATTTGAAGGACTAAGTACATCTAAGATTTGTACAACACGATTAGATACAAATGTTTTTAATAAATGTGGTGGAGTCCTAATCCAACCTAACACTGTAGAGGAATCAGAGAATGCGAGGGTGTGATTAATATCAATAGAGAGCGGTAGAGAAGAGTGGATAAATTTTAGGACTCGTTTTGCCAATACAGCACCGCAGAGTTCCAATCGAGGGATAGTAACTGTCTTAAGAGGTGCGACGCGGGACTTCCCCATAAGAAGAGAAATTTTTGAGGTGTTAGAGGCATGATGATAAGCATGGAGGTAAGCAACAGCGGCATATCCTTTCTCACTAGCATCTGAAAAGACAACCAGAGAAAGTTCAGTGAGGGACTGTGGTAGAACCAGGCGAGGAAAAGAAATGTTAGAGAGAAGAGGGAGTTGAGAAATAAAACGTTCCCAGGCATGTTTAATGTCTTCAGGAATCTCATCATCCCAGCCAGCACCACATAACCAGAGACGTTGAATGAAGTACTTCGCTAAAAACACAACTGGCGACAATCATCCCATTGGATCGTACAGTTTGGAAATATCAGACAGTATAGCTCTTTTTGTGTATTGAGGAGTAACTCCTGAGATGATGTAACCGAAGGTATCTGATCGAGGACACCACTGAAGTCCTAAGACCTTGACTGAGGGTGCTTCATCAGTATTAAAAATTAGAGGTGTTTGTCTATCTTCAGTTGGTACTTTAGAGAGCAGGGCTAAGTGATTGCTACTCCATTTCCGGAGCTTAAAACCACCTTTAGATAGAAGCGTAGAGACGTCAGACTGTAGCTGGAGTGCGTCCTGTACTGAATCTGCTCCTGTCATCAAATCATCCACGTAGCATTCTCTAGTGAGTACTTGGGCTGCACTTGGTAATGAGGCACCTTCATCAGCGGCGAGTTGATGAAGTGAACGTCCAGCTAAATAAGGTGCTGAGCGAAGACCATACGTGACAGTTATAGAAGAATATATTCTGTCACCGGTTCTTCTGGCGAGAACCGCCATAAAATACGTTGATACATTGTGTCTTTGTGAAGAATGCCTACTTGTCTAAACATCTTACAGATATCCACGGTGAAAACAATTTGATGACATCGGAAGTTTAGAATGATGACAGAAATATCATTTTGGAGCTTAGGTCCAATATAAAGCTTATCATTTAGAGAAAATCCAGAAGTCGATTTCGCCGAGCCATTAAATAATACTCGAAGTTTGGTAGACGTACTAGAAGGGTTGACAACTGCATGGTGGGGTATATAATATGCTGCTGCACTATCTCCATCTTGTAAGGCTCTCATATGGCCAAGATCGATATATTCTTGCATGAAGTTGCAGTAATCTTCTTTTAACTGAGGGTTACGTTTAAAGCGACGTTCTAAACTCAAGAGAGACTTCACTGCAAAGCCAAAAGATCCACCAAGAGAAATATTCGGATCGTTGCGGAGTAAGAGAGGTACGAAGTAACGACCATGTTCGTCTCGTTGATGGTTTTTTTTTTTTTTTTTTTTTTTTTTTTTTTTTTTTTTTTTTTTTTTTTTTTTTTTTTTTTTTTTTTTTTTTATGAGCCTTATGCAGCCTTGAAGCCACGAGATAAGCGCTCAAGAGGTTAATTACTTAGTGAAAATTACTGGCCATGGGAAAGGAGAGAAAGAATGGTTTTAAGTTTTAATAGGGTAGAGAATTTGATATCACTGTTAGTGTTAGTACGGCACAGAGAATTGAGAGAATGGACGCAACGAACTAAGGGACATATGTCAGATATCTGCTTGATATACGCAAATCTGCTAGCTCGACGTCCAACAGGTAGAACCACAACTTGAGAGGCAACTTCCTCACAGCGAAGCTCGCCATTTAGAGCCTTAGACAGGTACAAAATTTCATAGGCTTTCCTCCTCCGACGCAAAGACGAGAGTTCAAGGCGCTCAGATAAATGCTCATATGAGTAGTAAGCCCTCCTGAAGAAGTATCGAAGATAGCAGATTCGCACAAAAAGCCGCTGTACTCTCTCGATTTGGTCCGAGCGCATCAAGGCGAGGTTGTTCCGGACAGGCACAGCATATTCAAGGAGAGGCCTGACTAGAGAAACATAAAGACTAAGGAAACATTCAAGTGAAAGATGGTGACTAATTTTACGGATAAGGCCAAGACGCTGGGAAGCTTTAGTAACTATTGAGTTTATATACAAATCCAACTTAAGTCTAGAATCTAATATGATACCAAGATCACAAACAGAATCGGCGCGGGTAAGAAGAGTGCCATCAAGAACATATTTGAATTGAAAAGGGTGTCGACGTCGGGAGAACGACACGAAAGATGTCTTTTCGGTATTTATAATCATTTTATTTGTTTTGCACCACGAAGATATGGCATCGATATCCTTTTGGAGAATTTGGCAAGAGGAAAGAGAATCGACCTTTAAAAATATTTTTAAGTCATCCGCAAATAATAGGAAGGGACAATTAATAACTTCGCATAAGTCATTAATGAAAGCAAGAAACAGTAAAGGCCCTAGAATTGATCCTTAGTGGACGCCTGAATAAGCGCAGTAAGATTGCGATAAATGGTTGTTTATTTTGACTTGACAAGTTCTGTTTGATAAATAGCTACTAAAAAATGATACTAATTGGGGATGTAAAGAAAGAGATGTAAGTTTGTTTATTAAGATGGTGTGGTTAACAAGGTCAAACGCCTTACTGAAATCAAAGAAAATTGCATCAACCTGTGAACCTTTAGCAACAGATGGACCAAGATACGATAAGAAAGATACTAAGTTGCTATTTGTAGATTTATTTGGAACAAAACCATGCTGACGAGGATTAAGAAGAGGGTAGATTAAGGAGGATAAATAAGAATGGAGGGTGCGTTCGAAAACTTTAGAAAAAACATTACAAATTGATATGGGTCTGTAGTTTTTAACGTCAGAGCGATCGCCTGATTTAAATACCGGGACTATAAGTGCTTGGTTCCAGAGGGAAGGAAAAGTAGAAGAAGCAAGAGAGCAATTAAAAATAGAAGCGAGAACTGGGGCAAAAATGGATGCGAACTTTTTTACTAAAAAACTTGGAATATTGTCACAACCACAAGAATATGATGATTTTAAAGTGGATATAGATTCAAGGACAGCTGTGGAAGAAATGACGGGAATATGGATATTCAGAGGATTTTGACTTGTGGAGAGAGAAGATGGGGATATTGGCCCAGTATCAAGTTTGGAAGGATCAGAAGAAATAGTCGGCGAATGGGGAAAAACGGAGGCAAAATGTTGTGCAAACGCCTTAGACACAGTAGAAGGGTCGGATGTTATTCCATCGGTGGTAGTGAGGCTGAAGGAAGTTCGGTGGTTTGATCCTTGCATCTTCTTTACTTCCTTCCAAAACAAGCTTGTATTATTCCTGAGGGATTGGTCGAGTTCATGCCTATGTTTGCGGAGATCAAATTTGAAATGTAGTTTGAACAAGCGTTGGTAGATTCGTTGTAGATTAAGATATATATGTTTCTTTGTTTTGCTGTGCTTCCTGCGGTAGTAATTCTTCTTTTTAATATAGTATTTAAGCTCGTTTGAGAACCATAAAGGGTATTTGTTTCGCTTCACTACGTCGATAGGAATAAATTTCGTTATACCTTCTTGCACTAATTCAGTTAAGAGTTTTACTTTACTGTCAATATTCTCTTCATTTTCAACTGGTGACCAGTCGAGGGTCGAATAAAATTTAAGAAGTGACTCATAATCTCCCTTTTTGTAGTTGACGAAAGAGAAGCTGTTTTTTAATTTAAAAGAAGACGTAGGCATTTTAATGAGAGTTACAAAAAGTGATGGATGGTGACTATCTTCACGAACTAATGGTTCACTGCACCGGGTAACATTGGACGGGAAATTTGAAAAAACGAGATCAAGAATTACGTCATTTGTGTTTTTTATGAAGTTGTATTGCTGCAAACTAAGAGATTGGCAGAGCAAGGACAGATGTGATGCTCGAGAAAGTTTAGAAGATGGGCCGTTAAAGATAAAATTTGTCCAATTCATTTTAGGAATATTGAAATCGCCGACAATAAGAGTTGGAGAGTTGCAGGGAAGAAAATCTATTAGGTTTTGTATGTAAAGGAGTAAATCATTGTTTTCCAGATGGTCCGGAAGGTAGTGGTTACCAATTAGCAAAGGCTTAGTGTTAGGCAGAAATAGCTCAATCCAGACACACTCGATCTTACTAGATTCAAGGTCAAAACGTCTTAAATATTTGAAGGAGCTTTTTATAGCTGTGCAAACTCCGCCCCCATCTAAACATCCGGAGATTTTACGGTTTCTGTCACAGCGTTCAACATTATAATTTTCGGGAAAGAAGTGGCAGTTCAGAGAGGTAGAGTCAAACCAGGTTTCAGAAATGAAAATAAGGTCGTAATCAGAACCTGAGATTGACGACAAAAAACTATCGGATTTTGTCCTCAGACCCCTGACATTTTGTAAAATGGCATTCAAAAGACCCATTACTCTGAGCCATTTCTCACCTCCTCCGTGGTGTCTCCTTTAACATTTTTAGAGGTCACCTCCTCAACTCTTACATTGTAAAACATACTTTCCTTAAGTTGTCCCCGAAAAATTTTAAATATAGAGCCCTCCGGCCAAACCTCCGGGACATTAAGCTTCACCATAAGAGACTCGGGCACATCTATATGAAATGAAGAATAATGATTTAACCTGGTTGCAAGTTTGGTTAACTTAATTTTCCGCTTATCAATTTTAATGTTCTCCGATAAATATTGGGACAAGTCATCTTCCGTTGTATCAGGAGCAAGTCTTGACAGAAATAGAGCTGATCTTCGTTCAACAGTTTTTAGTGAACCGCTGCTACTTCTTGACCCAGTGATAAGAGGACGGCGTGGGGCAGATTGTCTATTTGCTAGCATATTATTAGCGCGATCTTTACGCCGAGTTACAGTTATAAATTCATTATCTATGTTAGATAATGCCAAAGAGTGAGCAGATCTAGAGGACGGAATAACGGTCGGAGTATTGGGGATCAGGGCTGGAACGGTGGCAGGCGAGGTCATAGGAAGGGGTGTAGAAGGAGAGGGGTCAGTGGTGTGGGCGGAGCCTGATTTAGAGAAGTGGCCCCTCTCTCTCACACTGCCAGTGCCGGGTCGAGAGGCCTGTTCAGTGGCGGACGGAAGTAGAGAGTTTGATGAAGCAGCTTTTGCATAATTACGTATTTCTTTCGAACTACGCGTAATACCATCATTATTCATTTGGGACAATTTAAGTTTCAATTCAGCATTTTCATTCACCAGCTGGTTCACAATGATGGTTAGATTGTCCACCTTGGAACATAAAGATTTGAGTAAATCCACCTGAGTGGCAGAGTTTTTCAATATCTCCAAAGAAACATATTCATTCGGTAGTGAGTTATCTTTACTTTTAAAATGAGAACTCTCACCTTGGCGGCGTGGAGTAACAGCGACGTCGTCCCCTTTTTTCTTTTTACATTCCTCGCATTTCCAAGAAGGGGCAAGCAGATCAAATTCTATGTCAGAAATATTTTTACACGCCGCATGAAGTAGCGTGTTACAGATAGTGCAACAAAGGGCATTGTCTAAAGTGAATACTTTTTTGTCACAAGCACTGCACGCACTTTCAGAGATAGCAAAAGAATTAGGATTTTTTTTACTCGCATTCGATCTTAGTATACGGGACTGGGAGTTGGCCGAGGAGGCCTTATCTTCAGTCCCCATAGAAAGAACAAAACACAATCAACGGTCAAATAGCAAAAACAATAAACATGTAAGCGATGTGTACAGACTGGCGGTCAGTCTACGACTGGATGTTGAGATGAGAAAATAGATTCAGCTTCTATATCTTCAGGATCTTGAGGTAAGATAGAAGGTGGTTGTTCCACTTCCCAAAAACTTCGAAGAGTTTCTTCTATTCTCTTAGTTTCTTCTTGAAACAGCGGCAGTAAAAACTGAAATAGATGGAGAGGGGGGTTCAGTACCAATGATGACCCAGCCAAATATACTAGACATGGCTGTTGGTTGGTTAGCTCCACCACTACGAGTAGAACCATTAAATATGTAAGGAAACAATTCAGCACCGATTATTCCATCTATGTGCGAGGGTGAAGTAAAGTTTGGATCTGCTAGAATAAGATCAGCAAACTTGTTCTTAACATCAGCTGCAACAGGTGATGATGGTAATTTACCAGTTAAGTTGTCCATAACAACAACCTCTGTAGTTAAAACAGGTTGTAGAGAAATCCGAGGTTTAATAGAAATATCTGTTACTCCTTTTGGTCTTATCGCAGGAGTATTCCCAACGCCCGATACAGAGACGTCCGATTTTCGAAGAGGTAGACCAAGTCGAGAAAAGAAAGAGCTTGATAAGAAAGATGACTGGGCCCCACTATCAATTAACACACGTGCTTCAAGAAAGCCACCGACTGAGTCGCGAACATGAATCACGGCAGTACTTAACAGAACAGAAGAGGTGGGTAAGTGTGACGCAGCACATGTTTGTTGAGAGGATGCATTAATAGAGGTTCGTGGATTTTCTCTCGATGTGTAATTATCAGTTTTATGTAAAAGCGTGTGGTGATCTAAGCCACATTGAAAACAACGACTAGTAGATTTACACATAGCGTGAGAATGGTTACCAAAACAGTTAGAACACCTACCGAGGGAGGTTATCTTTTGCATACGCTGTTGAGGATTAAGGTTTAAAATCTGAGGGCATTTATAAATTGTGTGTTGATCTTTGCAGATAACACATTCAATAATAACCTGTTTATTAGACTTCGTAGTCGATGTAATATTGACAGACTTTTCTGTTAGAGTTGGGGTTGAGGCTGCACATTTATAGGCATTGACCCAAGAGGCCACACGAGGAGGGTTCGTTGAGGATGTGCGTTGACCTCCACCTGCTGACGTAGCAACATGAGTTCTTTTTACCTCTGTGTATTGTTTAGGTTTATATTTATATTTAGATGAGGAACCACTAAAAGTATCGAAGTTTGCAGTCTCAAGAATTTTACAATGATTTTGCAGAAAAGTCATTAAATCATTAAATGTAGGAAATGGTTCCGGTGTCTGGGGATCAGTATTAGAAGACTTGTCAGCAAAATAAGTTTCAAAACCTCTTCTAGACATAGTATCAAGATTGCGGAACGTTAGTTGGAACAGAACATAGTCTCCTAAATTAGGAAGTTTAAGTGCTTTGAGTGCAGCATAATTTTCAACTATGACCTCATGAAATGATCGAATTTTTTGATAAGAACCGTTAGAGAGAGTCTCAAGATTAAATAATTTTTCAAGGTGAAAATTCGCTAAGTTGCGTATACACTGATAGCGCTTAACTAAAATATCGAGAGCAACGCTATAGTTCGAGTGTGTAGTAGGAAGGTGTTTTATTAAATTTAGAGGTTCATCTTTTAGGCTAGATATGAGATAAAGTAATTTCTGTACTTTAGTTAAGGATGGACTTGAATCGACTAAACTACATAATACATTGTAGAAAGGGGTCCATTTAGATAACTCACCAGAGAATGTCGGTATATCAATTTTTGGTAACACATGAGAGGCAGTAATAGATGATTGTAGCGGTGAAGATGATTTCTTTGAGGTGTGTGTATCACTATTACCAGGATCTGATAACTTATCTAAGTTTTCCAGGGATTCCATAATAAATTGGATGAGCTCGTCCAGAGCATTAAGAGAGTCGTAGCTAGGAGAACCGGCGGGAGTACTAGATTTACCTAAAAGATTTATTTCATCTAAGATGTCAACGAATTCCTTTCTTGTCTCCTTTATACCTTGACAGCGTATTCTAAAAGCTTGAATATTTTTCTCATTGTTAAGGCTTTTTGACAAATCGTAACACAATTGGACTCTCTTAAAGTAAGCTTCTTTTTTAGAAGTTAAAAGGGTTAAACGATGGTCTTCTTTAGACATTTTACTTCTTCTTTAGACATTTTTTATTTTTCTTTAAATATTTATATGGTCGAAGATTTACCCTGGTTACGGATCATCGGCCATTAGTATCCATTTTTGGATCACACAAAGGATTACCCCCACTGTCAGCGGCAAGAATGCAACATTATGCTGTGTATTTACAGGGTTTTAACTACGATATTAGGTATCGGAAATCATGTGATCATGGGAACGCTGACGCATTGTCCCGATTACCAGCTAAAAATGAAGAACTAAAGGAATCCGATGTTTATTTGTTGCACCAAATACACACATTACCTGTAACGGCTGAGGAAATCAAATCAGAGTTAGTTAATGATGACTCAGTTAAGGAAATTATCAAAAGCCTCAGGGAAGGTTTGGAGTTGAATAAAAAAGTCAGTTTCAATCATGACCTGACTGAATTCTCTTTACAAAACGATTGTTTGTTTTTAGGATCTAGAGTCTATGTCCCACCAGTATTAAGAGGAAGGGTTTTAGCAGAGTTACATGAAGGACACCAAGGGATATCTAAAACCAAGAGCCTCGCTAGGAGTTTTGTGTGGTGGCCTAAATTAAATCAGGATATGGACGATTTAATTTTAAACTGTGAACCGTGCCAAAGAATTTGGAACAATCCGGCCAAAGTACCATTGCATAAATGGGAGTATCCTTCAGGACCTATGGAAAGGTTGCACATCGATTATGCGGGTCCATTTAAGGGGCATTATTACTTAATTATTGTGGATGCATACAGTAAGTGGATGGAAGTTTTACAAGGAAGTTCAATGTCAGCAAACAAAACAATCGAAGGGATGGAGGGATTTTTCGTAAGGTTTGGTCTTCCACATGTGTTAGTGAGTGACAATGCGGCCCAATTTAAGGGTGTAGAGTTTACGAGGTTTTGTGCCGAAAATGGAATAGTACAGAAATTCTCGGCACCTTTTCACCCCGCCACAAACGCTCAAGCAGAGCGAAATGTGCAAACGTTCAAAAATAGCCTGTTACGTATACTTAAGGGTCAGCAGGGAAATACAAGGGATGCCTTAAATCAATTTTTGTTCAATCATAGGAAAACTCCACATTCGGTTACAGGAATGTCCCCAGCTGAACTTTTTATTGGACGGAAGCTACGATCTTTAGATCTCCTGATAAAAAGGGGAGGAGAGGAAAGTCAAGGCCGAAATGTAAACGAAAGAGGCAAGGAATTTCCAATAGGGGCAGCAGTAGCTATTAGGTGTTATGATGGGCAAAATAAATGGGAGTTTGGTAAAGTTAGTAAACGAGACGGTATGCTGCACTATCTGGTGGAGGTGGGAGGTAAAGGTAAACTCCAGCGCAGACATGTCAACCAGTTAAGAAGAGTTGGGGAAAGACTAGTAAGCGATTAAGGGGGAAGGTGTTATATCAGAGAAATATGTCATGTGTCAAATATATCAATGTAATGTTTAGTTTTAGTTATTGTGAGTTAAAATATAAAATATCAATCTTATTGTAAATGAATGATAATAAATATTTGGTAATACTCTTAACTGAGAATTATTTTTAGGGTTTCGTTGGTAAAACCAAAAAATCGGTCCGAGACAACTCAGACAAACTTTCTCATATACGAGTTCATAATTACTTAGCCCAGTGTTTCCATTTATTAGTTTTCAAATGTACTTTTAAATATTATTGAACATTTCATCAAAATGTATCATAAAAATAACTTCTCCTGGGCGGGGAATCGAACCCAGGCCCTCTCCATCCGCGTTTTAAGCTAATTTCTCAGGAACTAGATTTTTCCTAGGTAAACGGCTTATTTGTTGGATTCAAATGGACAACATTTTAGAATGTTTTAATCAAATACGTCGAAACCGTTTTCGAGAAATAATTTTTTTCAGGTTTTTTCAGAGTTTTTTGGGGGGGGGGGGGGGTAGCGCCCCCAAAATTATAGCTAAAATTAATTTCTCTTTCTCGATTTTGCCTCGGGGTATGATTTTTCTGAACATGTATGCCAAATTTCGTCGAAATCAACCCAGTAGTTTAGGCTCCAGGCGTCTGCATTGACGACAGACAGACATTTTTTAAAAACCACTTTTTTGGACTCAGGGGACCTCAAAACGTGTAAATCCATCAAAATCTCAAAATCGAATTTTCGCGCCATCACAATACTTTCTCTTAATATGAGAAAGTAAAAAAAGAAAGGGTTTTTTTTTTGTTGCTGTCACGTCAAATAACACGTAAGTAAATTAACTCTCTTATTTTAACTTAAAACCTTAACTAATACTATTAAATATTAGGATAAAAGTGCACCATGAGACCCCCTGACCCTGGAGGGCACCCCAGGAGCGGAATTGGACCGGATTCTCAACTACAAATAGACCATGAAAAGGAAACTGTCAAAATTCAAAATGTCAATAAATCTGAAAAACAAATAAAAGCTGAAAATGTTAAAAACATGCCTAAAAGTAAACGTCAGAGACCAAATACACCTGAGACATTGCATTTATCACCTCCCACTGAAATCGTTAACTTCCTTGTTGTCAAAAAGCTTGACGGAGACGGTTCCATGGCAAAGATGTCCCCGTTCATCATCGAACGCTTGCTCTCCCAAGCTTGCGGTGCAGTGAAAAACGCGAAGAAGCTGCGGGACGGCTCTATGCTGATTGAGACCTACACTCATGACCAATCCGTAAAGTTACTGTCTAATCTCCCGAAGAATCAAACGTATAAATTGTCAGTCGAACCTCATAAGACCCTTAACCAAGTCAAAGGAGTAGTTACTTGCCAAGAAATAGCAGACATTCCAGTTGAGGAGATTACAGAACATCTAAAAAGCCAAGGAGTAACTGAAGTCCGACGACTCAATAAAAAATATAACAATATGCTCGAACCTACAAATAGCTACATAATTACTTTCACTTTGACTTCTCTGCCCCTTAAATTAAAAGTCGGTTATTTATCCGTTCCTGTCCGGCCTTATATTCCATTACCCCGACGTTGTTTCCAGTGCCATAGATTTTCCCACGTTCAACTCGCTTGTAAATCCGGATTCTGATAACTTGAAAATAACAGACTTAGCAGAGTTATAGTCAAAGAAAAAGTATATAATTATTGGAAAGTACAATTTGGATTTTTAACAAACAATAAAAAAAAAAACATGTCAAAATTAGACAGATTATTGAAAACAATTACAAAACTCAACACTTTCCCTTTTTCAATAGACTGTCTACTCCAAGTTGTTTCATAAGTGTTGCCATTCTAGGCTTATGTAGCGGCTTGGTCAAAATATCAGCAAGTTGATCTTCTGTTGAAACTCGCTTGATGTATAAGTATCCATGTTGAACAGCTTCTCGCACGAAAAAGTGTCGAATATGAATATGCTTTGTGCGTCGATGGTGTTCAGGGTTTTGCGCTAATTTTATTGCAGCTTCATTATCGACGTACAATTGAGGAATGCTCTTAAGATCTGCGATTTCATTTAGAAGTCTCTTAAGCCAAATTATTTCTCTAGATGCTTCACTCGCAGCTACTACTTCAGCCTCCGTGGTCGAAATAGCAACTGATGTTTGTCTCTGACTTAACCAAGAAACTATCTTGCCTGCATATTTACAGATAACTCCTGTTGTCGATCTACCAGAGGAAAGATCTCCTCCAAGATCAGCGTCACTGTATCCTTCTAATATTCCTTCGCCGGTATTACCTGTATACATTATTCCATGGTCAATAGTACCTTTCAGGTAACGGAATATCCTTTTAACTTTAGTTACATCTTCCATGGTTGGGTTTTCTAAAGTTCTACTAGCTACACCAACGGCATAGGCGATGTCAGGCCTAGTACCTACCATCAAATACATGAGGGCACCGACCGCTTGTCTATAGGGAAATACACCTTCTTCAATAATATCAGAGTCTTCTGCTTTCCCTAATTTAACGTTTTCATTTGTTGGAGGTTTTGGAGCTTCTTTAATTATTGGAGTAGGAGCAGATTTGCACTCACTCATGCCAAATCTTTCCAAAATTTTTGATGTGTAGGCCTTCTGACTTATTTTAATTGAACCATCAGGGCATTGGTTGATTTCCAGTCCAAGATAGTAGTTAACATTTTTTGTTGTTATTTTAAATTCATTTCTAAGTTCATTTAGAAATATTTCTAGTTTATTTTTATCACTAGCAGCTACTAACCCGTCATCAACGTATAAGGCTATTATAACTTTATCCTCACCTCTCTGTCTAATAAAAAGGCATGGATCCGCATCAGATTCTTTAAATCCAGCTTGAATAAGAAATTCAGCAAATCTCTTATACCAACACCGAGGTGCCTGTTTAAGTACATAAAGACTTCTTAACAAACGGCATACTCTGTTAGTTCCATCAGAGTATCCTTCAGGTTGTTGCATGAAGATTTCATGATCTTCGAGATGTCCATAAAGGAATGCGGGTTTAACGTCGAATTGAGATAGTGTCAATTTTTCATTCGCCGCTATGCTCAACAAAGTTCTTATAGTTGTCATCTTCGCTACAGGACTAAAGGTCTGGTCAAAATCTTCTCCTTTTCTCTGAGAAAACCCCTTCACAACCAGCCTCGCCTTAAATCTTTCAACCGATCCATCTGGATTAGTTTTAACCCGATAAACCCACTTGCAAGGTATTGCCTTTTTATTTTTAGGAAGGTTGTCAAGAACCCAGGTATTATTTTCATTCAATGATTTTATTTCTTCGTCCATTGCTTGACCCCAGTCACTTGCTTCATTGCTTTTTAGAGCTTCATTGTAGGTTTCAGGTGTTTTTATTTCTGTTGCAACGCTAGCTGCTACGGTAGCAATATAATCTTCAAATCGTTCTGGTTTCTTAATTTTTGATCGATCCCTAAGAACTCTATCAGATTTAGAATGCTCTTGATTATTATTTTTATTTTCTTCATTATAAGTATCAACTTTTAATTTTTCTGTAATTTCATCTTCAATTTTTTCTTCATAATTGTCAACTTTATTTTGTTTATTTTTCAGAAAAGTGGGTTGATATGAATTTCTGGATTCTAGTATTTCTTCATTGAAAGTAACGTCCCTTGATCAAATTAGTTTATTACTTTCTTTATTCCAAATTCTACATCCACCATATTCATACCCTATCAGAATTCCTTTCACTGACTTTTTGTCCATTTTCTTCTGTTTACATTTAGGAATATGAGCATAACATTCACACCCAATTATGCGGAAATGTTTAATACTAGGTTTTTTCTTAAACCATAGTTCATGGGGTGTTTTACTTTCGATACTAGAAGGTCCACTTCTATTAAGAATATAAGCTGCTGTACTTACTAGTTCAGCCCAGAGATAATGAGGAAGCTCAGTGTGCGCATGCATCAATGATCGTGCACACTCCACAAGTGTTCGATTTTCTCTCCCGCTGCAGCCGTTTTGCTGAGGAGTGTAAGCAGGGCCGGCCCAAGGGTAAATTCCCCCCCGTGCAAATTGCCATTTTGGCGCCCCCCCCCAACCATCCCGGACCAATCACCGTACCCAAACCCACATTGTAAAAAGGGAGGGTTGGTTTTTTTCCGGTACTATTACTAATCTCTACCTGAGATTAAATAGAACTCGTTCAGACAAAATTTTATGGTTAACTATGTCTATTGGTCTGTCTGTCACTTTGCACGGTTCCAATAACTTCTGAATCAAAAGAGATAAGAATATGAAACTTTCGCCATATTCAATATTTTTTTTGACGCGCATACAGGAAAAATATGGCGAACTCAAAATCTTAAGCAGTTCAAATCCAAAATGGCGGATATTTCAAGTCCCGTGAACATTTTTATTTTTTTTTTTTTTAATTTTTTGTGGGATATCAAATGAAAGGTATTAAAGAGTAGATTACAAAACTATTAGCACTTAGGAAAATAGTTTATTTTTTTCCTCATTTTGTCAAATAACATCAAAATTTGTATAACTCGGCACAAGGTTTTTTTTGCATTGGTCCCAACAGCATATTCAAAAACTGTAGATACCCGATCTTTTGCAAGGAAGTCCATATTTTTTGTACTTATTGACTGGACTATAACTATAAGGAATGGAAAATTTAATTTAAATATAACAAATGTATGGCAGGAGAGAATTCCATTTTAAGAACTAATGAGCACGAGGTAGCGTAATTCTATGATTCTGAAGTGAAATTTATTTACAACAAATGCTATTTATACTATAAAACGCTAAATTAAACTGCATTCCCATTAAAGTAAATTGTTATATGAAAGGAGCAGTAGGTTTGCTCTTAATCTTGAAACTAAATTAACTAGGAATGTATCTACGCTACGCTCTGTCGATCCCGTAACAGGCTGAACGGAAACCAAGAAACTTCCAAACTTAAATAAAATATGCTGCTGAACTTACCTCGTCTATTAGGGCTAGTTAAATAAAACTGAACAAAAATGAAAAAGATTTTAAAAGGGTTTGATTTAATCTTATCTGGCCTGATGTTTATCTTAAGTAGATAACAAAGCCAAGTGTCCCTACTATCTTTTAGACAAAGTATTTCTATCACTCTCTATCTATTAGATGTCCTACTGCACTCTTTCCTCCTCACTTATTTATTAACTTCTTTCTCCCTCTCATTTATAGATCTGCATATTCATCCCTCTTATCTCCCTTACCACACACCCCTCCGATTTAATTTTTTTTATTCGTTTTATTTCAAACTCGAAAACGACTAAATGACTTAGTGGTTCCGTCTTAAACAGTTATCGTACAGATTTATAAAGTACATTATAAATAATTCATTGTTTTCATTTATTCTAATAAGACCTGTTATGATTACTGATAATTACTTTTATTCAAATGTTTAAGTTATGATGGTATTTTTTTAGTTCTATTAAAAAACTAAGGGCTATTTTTTCGCTTTTTGCCACATTGGCGCCCCTGCCAATCCAGCGCCCTGTGCGGTTGCACGGCTTGCACGGCCCTCGGGCCGGCCCTGAGTGTAAGGCATGGTTAAACTTTGTTTTATGCCCTTTTCTTCAAGTATATTTCTTACTTCTTTATTATCGAACTCTCCACCGTTATCACTTAGTAATTCACGGATTTGTATACCGATATTTTCAGCTGATTTTAACATTATTCTCAATTTCTCAGAAACTTCAGATTTTTGTTTTATAAAATAAACGAATCTATATCTACTAAAGTCGTCTTTAAAAAGAACAAAGTACCTATATCCTGAGTTGGAAGCTGCAAACGGACCGCAAACATCTGAATGAATTAATTCCCCAGGGGCTTTAGCTCTTTCCCGAGTCCCAAATTTCAAACGATGAGCTTTCCCGTAGAGACAGCCTTCACAAATTTCGGAGTCTATTTTAACTTTAATTTTAAGTTCCCTCTCTATGACTTCTTTAACGTGTTTTTTATTCTGGTGACCCAAACGTTCATGGAAGAGTTGTAACAAATTTTGATCTGATTCAACTGAATTGAGTTTTCCATTTTTATTTTTATTATTTTTGGCTGTTCTAAAATTTATTTTATATAGACCTCCATTTCGTTCACGATGACCCACCAAAACAAGGTCTTCACCAATTTTTAAGTGACACGTTTTTGCATCAGAGATAAATTGACTCGATTCAGGATGTTTGTCTTGAGTAGATAAAACAGAGAATAAGTTCTTTTTAAGTTGAGGGACATACCAAACTTCACTTAAAGTATAATTGACCCATTTATTGTGTACTCTTGATTGTACCGAAATATTTCCTTTTCCGACAGCATTCACTGTGTGACCACTAGCCGTAGTTACTACATGTTCATCGTTAAACTTATCTAAAGAGTCAAATAGATCAAGGTTGTTACACACATGATGAGTAGCACCGTTATCTATGTACCAATTAAACTGATCGCATTCCATCAACACTTCATTCGACATAGTTAAGGATAGGACATGACTTGTACTTGCACCAGATTTACTAGATTTGTTAGATTTCCAATCTTTATAATTTTTGGATTTACTAAACCATTGTTTATTTTTATATTTATTGCAAGTACATTTTTCATCCTTGTAATCTGGTTTTTCCACAATATGTTTTCCTTTAGGACTCTGCTAAGTCGACCACAGAGGCTGGTTGTGAAGGGGTTTTCCTTTAGGTTTGAATTTTGTAGCTAAAACTTCTGACTTGTCTGAATCATCATGACAGTGTTTCTTGGCAAGCGCTCTTTCGTGTGAGCATAGTTGACTAGTTAAATTATCGATAGTTCTTTCACTTTTGGGCATAAGAAGCCAGCTAGACTTGAATGAAAAATATTCATCAGGCAAAGTACCTAGGATCTTACATATTAGTAGAATTTCAGGTAGAGAGTAATCTCGCTTACCATTATGAGCATCCTTTTGAATTTCGATGCACAAATTAGTCCACAAATTCTTTATTTTAGATAAATGAGAAGCAATATCATCATTAGTATCCATTTTATATGTAAAAAATTGTAAACACAGATCATAGGTTTTGTCTTCTGTAGGCCCGTCATACAGTCTATGCAGTTCAAGCCAGACTTCTCTTGCAGTTTGGAATCTCATAATTTTCTGTACATTATCATTTGTCATATTAGTAGTAATCGCTAGCAGCGCCTCACTGTCTGCTTTCGAAAATTTTTCAAGTTTCTTCTCATACTCAACAAGATCTGAGGGAGTAGCCTTGGAATCTAAAGCAGTAGGGTTTACCAGAGTACCTTCAACAACATGGAGGCCTCCAGCTATGTTCCTCAGTAAGAGCTGTACCTTGTACTTCCAGGTGGCCCAGTCACCTTTACCTTCTAGGCGGCCGATGTTATACTTAAAATTTTCCATTAGTCAAATTTTACGACTTTTAATCTATAACTACGAAGTTTTAAAATAATATTTTAAAAAGTTTAAAACTTACGATACGTGCAGTCCGGAAGTGAGTCTGAACCCATAACCACTTGAAAATAACAGACTTAGCAGAGTTATAGTCAAAGAAAAAGTATATAATTATTGGAAAGTACAATTTGGATTTTTAACATACAATAAAAAAAAACATGTCAAAATTAGACAGATTATTGAAAACAATAACAAAACTCAACAATAAGACCCTTAAACAAGTCAAAGGAGTAGTTACTTGCCAAGACATAGCAGACATTCCAGTTGAGGAGATTACAGAACATCTAAAAAGCCAAGGAGTAACTGAAGTCCGACGACTCAATAAAAAATATAACAATATGCTCGAACCTACAAATAGCTACATAATTACTTTCACTTTGACTTCTCTGCCCCTTAAATTAAAAGTCGGTTATTTATCCGTTCCTGTCCGGCCTTATATTCCATTACCCCGACGTTGTTTCCAGTGCCATAGATTTTCCCACGTTCAACTCGCTTGTAAATCCGGTGCGATGTGTTCAGAGTGCGGTGATCCCGCACACGATAACACATCCTGTGTAAAACCTAAACACTGTATTAACTGTAACGGTCCACATTCGGCATTAGATAGAAACTGTCTTAAGTGGATCCTTGAGAAAAAAATCACCGAGATCAAGGTTATAGAAAACTTGTCTTACCCCGAAGCAAGGAAAAAGGCAGAATGCACCTATCAGTTTAACCTTCCAAAATCATTTTCATCAGTCCTATCTAATAGTCACCAGTCTTGTAAAACTTGCCTGAACAAAGAGCTCAAAACGCAGGATGTAGGTACTCAGTGCAATTTTGAAGAATCAGAACCTAAACCGGTACGAATATTAGAATATCCCACAAAATTTACTCCCAATAAAATCGATGCAAGCCCGACAACTGTAAATGAAAATTTGATCACAGAAATACCCTCTAGCAGAGTCAGTAAGATCGCACAGCTCAAGGAAATGCCAATCACTATTAATACACAAACTGAACATGACATGATGTGGGCGAATGACTGGGACTCTAGCAGTGATTCAATTAGCAGCAAAGATACAACCCCTAAATAGGAACCCGTTAAAAACTTTAAAAAAAAATACAAAAGGAACGAGCAAGAAAAATTCAATATATAAGTAATATACTATAAAAAAAGTAGATAAATAAATAAAAATAAATAATAAACTATGAAAATATGTATATGGAACTGTAAAGGCTTTAGATCAAGGACTGATGATGTACGCTTGTTACTGCTTGAACAAAATCCGGATGAACTTCTATTACAAGAGACTCATCTACCTTCTGGAAAAACCTTAAAGTTACCAGGCTATGTAGCATTCCACAGAAACCCACCACCAGGCACTTGGCAAGGAGGACTGGCTATATTTGTTTCAGTTACAGTACCAAGCCAAGAGATCAAGGTCCACTCTAACCTCCAAGTTCAAGCAGTCCGGGTTGGTTCCTCGCATCCCATCACGGTGTGCAATGTCTATCTGGACAGTAATGATGATATCACAGAAACTTGTCTGACCAGTATCCTACACCAGCTGACTGGTCCCTTTATCATATCAGGAGACTTCAATGCTCATAACCTAGTATGGGGTTCCTCCAAAACCGATCAAAGAGGAAAAACAGTAGAATCCTTTATAGACAAACAGAACTTATGTCTGTTAAACAAGGACGAAGGTGTGGAGGAAGGTGAGAATTCTCTCGGGAAAGAGACAAGCCACGGCCACTCCTGTGCTAAAGGATGGCTTTCAAACTGTATCGGATCCTCAACTTGTTTCTGAACTTTTAGCCCAACATTTCGCTTATGTCAGTTCATCGGTGACCTACCCAGTACAATTTCACGTGATAAAAAGAAACACCGAGAATGAAGAGTTGGAATTGAACTCCGAAAACACCGAAGACTACAACCAGCCCTTCAGCCTGTGGGAGCTTGAAACTGCTATAAAAACGCTGAAGATGACTGCACCTGGACCCGATCTAATCCACAACGAAATGATAAAAAATCTACCTCCTTCCTTCAAACGGCTCTTATTAAGGCTTTACAACTTACTTTGGACCTCAGACAGATACCCAGATAGATGGCGAGTAGCGACAATAATACCGATCCCAAAACCAGGCAAGGACCCCTCACAGACTGTAGATAGAATCCTACAGACCCATAGCCATGACAAATACTCTTGGAAAACTTCTAGAAAAAATTGTTAACTCAAGACTGACATACGAACTGGAAATTAAGAAATTGCTCTCCCCCCACCAAAATGGCTTCCGACACAACAGATCAACAACAGACAACATATCAAAATTAGAAAATTATGTTAGAGATGGATTTATCCAAGGAAAAACGACAGTATTTTTTGACCTCGAAAAAGCCTACGATAGAACTTGGAGACACTCGATTGTACGGCAGTTGCACCATATGGGCTTTAGAGGACATTTGCTGCAATATATAAACAACTTCCTATCAAGAAGGATGTTTAATGTTAAAGTGGGAAGTTTCCTCTCAAGCTCATATGAACAGGCAAACGGAGTGCCCCAAGGAGCCGTACTCAGCTGTACCCTGTTCTTACTAGCTGTCAATGATGTCGTAAAAGTAATACCACCATGCGTAGAGCCACTCCTGTTCGTAGACGACATGACAATACTTTTTAGATCTAAAGACCTGGAAACATCTGTAGCTGTGATACAGCAAGCCATTAACAGAATGACTGAATGGGTAAATAGAGCAGGACTAAGTTTTTCTGCAAGTAAAACGAAGTGCCTAATATTTTCTAAAAAGCGCAAAAATCCTGGAGTGAACCTTACACTCTCCGGTAAAATAATTCCTGTTGAAATCAAATATCTCGGCCTTCTGTTCGATAGGAAACTAACTTGGCGTCCACACATTGAGTATGTCCGGGCTAGGTGTTTGAGGGATCTTAATCTACTCCGCATGCTACAAAATCTGAAATGGGGAGCCGATCGAGCGACACTGATGCATCTCTATTGCATGATAATAAGAAGTAAACTGGACTACGGATGTGTAGCCTATGGCTCAGCAAAAGATAAAGATCTGAGACGCTTCGATCCTGTGCATAATTCAGGCATACGTCTTGCTCTCGGTGCCTTTAAGACTAGCCCGGTGAACAGTATTTTGGTCGAGGCGAACGAACCTCCCCTAGCTCTGAGACGAGAATTCCTACTTTTGCGCTACGGACTTAAAACCAAACGTTTCTCGGACAACATTGTATCTAAATTATTTCAGGATCCAAAATTTACCGATAGATACCTACAAAAACCTACTATGCTACGGCCACCATCTCTTAGATTTAGAGACCTCATAGAGGAATACTATCTTTGCCCGGAATTTGACAAAATAAGCAATTACAGTGATCTTACTATACCACCATGGAGAACAATACGCCCGAGGATTCACTATTTGACAAGACAACGAAAAGACCAGGCACACCTAGATGAACTCCGCCAAGATCATCTGAAAGACCAAGACGACCACCGTTCACATACCATCATCTACACAGACGGTTCCAAAACCACTGAGGGCGCCGGCTGTGCGTTCTATAGAACAACAGAAACAGGAATGTTTTCCTGCTCAAAGTGGAGTTCGGTCTTCGCAGTAGAACTGGAGGCCATCCTACAAGCCCTAAAGTCAGCATCAAATCAAGGAGTAGCAGCAGCATCAATCTACACTGACTCGAAATCAGCTTTACTGGCTTTAGATAAATTGTACACAAAAAACTTGACGGTCATGGAAATAAGAAAATTAATCGAAGAATCTAATTTAAATGTAAGATTTTGTTGGATACCCAGCCACATAGGAATTTCTGGAAACGAGACTGCGGACATACTGGCAAAACAAGCAATAACTGAAGGACAACCTACAGACACGGAAATTACACCTAAAGACTTCGATAACTACATTAAATCAAAAATGATTTTTTTTTTTAAATTTTGAGTAGGGTATCAAATGAAAGGTATTGAAGCGTAGATTAAAAATATATATACCACTTAGGGATAGTGCTTAATTTTCAATGCCATTTTGTCAAAAAACATCGAAATTTTGCGTGTCCCCCCCCCCCTAAAATCGTATTTCCGCTAATACTAAAAATATGCAAAATGTGTGGTCTGCTGGGCCATAGAAAAAATAAGATTAGCAATTTGATCTGATTTACTGGAAATCCAAGATGGCGGATAATTCATGTTATTCGATTTTTTTTTTTTTAATTTTGAGTGGGGTATCAAATGAAAGAGTAGAGTATTGAAGAGTAGATATCAAAAATGAATAACACTTGATGTTAACGTTTAATTTTGCGCACCATTTTGTCAAAAAAATTCAAAACTTTTCTCCCCTCCCCCCTTACTAATTTTGTGTTCACAATACCAACGAAACCCTTTTTACGTGAGACTTCACGCCTTACCAATTTATTATATATATAGATATTTTTTGTCTATTTTGTCATATGCGTCAAGAGTAATTAGATTAACGTCACTTCTAATGCAGTAAAATTATTTTCGGCTGTATAGATAGATAAAATAGTTTTGTTTTTATTTAACTTCAGTAGAAATGTATCCAGACGGCTTATAGTTATTTCTTATCTCGGGTGACACCACGTAAGGCTAGAGTTTGAGGGTTGCGGCTCCGCTTTGAAGGCATCTAGCCTTGTTGCCTCCTCCACGCTACAGCTCGTACGTTCTAACTTCGCTCTACCATCACAAGCTTTCTTTGTATTCCTGCAATTTACAGATAAGTGTCCTAAAGCACCGCATTGAAAACACTTTGTCCCTCTTTCTTTGGTGGTGATCCTTCTTCCCTGATTTTAACACTACCGTTAGGTTTTTCACTCGTCACTATTTTTATTTAAGTTCGTACAATCACTTTTAGATCTAAATTTAACCGCGCTGATTTTGTTCCGATTAATCTTAGAATAAATTTCTATTTTTTGACATTTGTGCAGTAGCCCTACATTCATTTGAAAACGGCACCAATATGCGTTACCAAAAAGTTACATGAAAATGTCTCACTGTCTTGCAGACTCGTATGCAAGCATTTTTCTAGAATTTTTTTTTTCTTTAAAATCACTAATCGTCTTCGCGCCATACAAGATCGATATATTATTTTCTTCGTCTTTTATCCCGCAAATCATGATCGATAATTTTACAAAACTAAGTGACATTTTGACATATAACAAAAATAAACAAGTCAACGGGCTTCCATAATAACATTTTTTTCCCGTCTTTTAAAGCTTAAATTGAAAAATTAATGCTTAAATTGATCTGTGCTGACGCTTATTTCAATATATTAGGTATATTATTATAATACTGCGTACTTAGTCCAAGAAAATAAATCTAACTTCGTCTATTTAATGAGACAAACAACGTTTTTGATTAATTTTTTTAGTAAAACGAATACTGACACTGTTACGAAGTGATAAAGATCGCTAAATTTATTAAAGTGGACCTAAACGTTTAAAATAAAGAAAACAACGTTTTTACCGATATCTTCCGATATTAATAAAACTTCTTACACATTGTCACAAAGTACAATTGAAACGGGTTTGTAAAATTTCAACCGGATACAAGCAGAAGCTTTAGAGTAGGGAAGAGATATATTTTAAATTAATAGGCCGGGTAGGTAGAT
The DNA here is from genome assembly GCA_951217055.1 of Gerris lacustris. NCBI lineage: Eukaryota > Metazoa > Arthropoda > Insecta > Hemiptera > Gerridae > Gerris > Gerris lacustris. The sequence continues at coordinate 26,368 of OX578286.1, forward strand.
TAACAGTCCTATTTCAATCCAAAATCCTTTAACATACTTACTCTTTAACTATAAACTCATCATGATCAACATTTTTCTTATATTCAATATAATATTTATAGTAAGACTCTTGCTTTAATAATACAAAAAATGATTTTCCTTTAATTTTCCCTTAACTCTTGCTAGGTACAAACAGTTCGTTACTTTTAATTTTGTCTCTTTTCTAATTCCGCCATGTATAAGTAGTAAGCAATGTATACGTACTTATCACTGTGATTTTATAATTTATATTTAATGAAAAATATAAGGAATTTCGTTCCTACCGGGTGTCCCGCGACACCACACATATTTTTTTTTTTATAAAATTGTTAATAACTTTGGTTCTACTCAATATATTTAGATCAAATGTACAGACAAAACTTAAATTTTATATAGGTATATAGGTATATAAAGGTACATAATATAGAATTCGAGAGGGGTAGATACTTCGGCTATACTCGTCTTTGAAATCGGGGATAGACTTCGGTTATTTCCGTACAGTTGGGAAAAGGGCTCGTCGAGAGTACTTCGTATGTATTCGGGTGTTTCCGTCTACCCATGTGACTGGTTGGGGGGGTATACGAAGGGCTCGAAGGTGCTTGATCTCAGTCTGCCCGCGGCGCCCGTTTAGGACGTACGGCTCCTTTTTTTTATAACTATCCTACGATTATTTTTTTTATTTTATTTTTATTTTCTGTGTGTTCGTGACGTCAGAATTGTGTGATCTCTACCCCTTCTTCTCACCCCCAACCCCTTATCATCCTCCAATAATAACAACGGGTGAGTTTATTATATATATTAGAAATAATATATTCAAAATAAATAATAATAATGAAATACATTTAATAAACGTAGATAGAAACTCGATACATGGTCTCTACAGCGCCATTCATACTTTCTATCTACAATCGATTCTTTCATGCTTCTTTACAAATATGCAATTAAGATTTATTTCGAACTTAATAATAACAATACCTTTAAATCAAAATGTTTTTATAATTATCGTCACACAATAATAATTAAAAATAAATATAATTTATCCCTTGCCTTGAATTCCGTAATATTTAAATGATAATTCCAATTTTTTACGAATTATATTCAAATTTGGTATTAATAAATTATGTCATTTATCAATAATTATATCGATTAAAATTTTTAAAGTTTTTAAAAATAATCTGACTTCGGTAAAACGGAGTAACCTGTATTTTCTTGTTGTGAACGTTCGATTATCGTGTATATCTTACTCAAATTCATATTTATATTGTAAACTAGTAAGGGCATGAACCCGGTACGGAGTGCGGGGCACCTGCTAGGAATCATTGGCTAGGTTTCCTATTATCTTGTAGGCTAAGCGATAAAATGACACGCCTAATAGTTTCCTTTTTAAAGCAATCATTAAAAATAATCAGGACTATATTATATATTTACATTATTCATTCCATTATTAAGAATAAAAACCGTAGGAATGCCAATCAAGATGATATTTTTATTGCATGCAAAAAAATCTCCATTTCATTATTAGGATAAATAACCAAAATAAAGAGAAAGGATGTCTCTCTACACTCTACGTCTCAAGAGTTTTCATATAAGATTTTAAAAAATCGAACGTGGGGTGTCTCGGAACTTTTCCTCACCCATAACTACCAGAATATTGGCAGATATTTAGTAGAAATAATTTATTTTAGAGAGAGGTATAAATCTTGCGAATTTCACCTCAAAAGATTAAATAGTTCCAAAATTATTTAATGTTTAAGTTTCAAGTCGATATTTCCCAAGTGACGACGATATCAAAACAAAATTCAGCGGAAATTATTTGTCTTTTAAAAATTTGAAATTATTGTGAATTTCTGCGCTATTAGAAAATGTCTCAATTTTTTTACGAACATTTGAAATTTTTGTAGACTCAGCAAAATAGGTTAATGAAATCACAAATTTATGATTTTCCGGGTGGCACTATTACAATCGTAAGAATTATATTTATGTAACTAGGCAGCAAAATGGAATTTTACTGCCGAGGCGTAGCCGAGGCAGGTAATTTACCTATTTGAATGTCGAGGCGAAGCCGAGGCAGGCAATATGAATAAACGAGGCAGAAATGTGAGGCAGAATCTATAACAACGAAATACAAAACACACGTATATAACACGCAAAACTTCTGAATGAATAATGCACGCAATGTAAAATATTTATATATATTTTTACTAAAAAATTACTAACAGTATTAAATATATCTTCTATTGCTTACAATAAAAAAAAATAACTAGGAAAAATAGCTAGTCTAATCTAGAATGATTTCAATAATAATAATAATGATATGAATGTTGGATGTTTACATGAAGCTGCAGTGTGGCGAGTGACTCCGCTATTTTTTAATTAAAGAACTACTATTCATTGAACTTATTTAACAGAATTAACTTATATAAACATATTATTTTATTATTAAAACGATGTTATTAAATATTACTTACTAAACTATAATATATAATGTTATAAGATAGAGATAATAGTATTTATCTACTCGCGGCAGTAAAATTAAACATTACTTAACTGTTTTTAGGCTGGAAAGTACTATTTCACTGATTTGTCATTAAAATATTAAAAACAGGCAGGAAAGTAGTTAAAACAGTCAGGAAAATACTTTCTCTGCCTAGGTAGGGAAATATTTCCTGACAAACTCATCCTTTCTTTTGACATTTTAACATTTCCAAATTGTTTGAAATTATTAAGTGCATCCTAAGGGGAGGTATCGTCTGGAGTGACACATATATTATATACATGCATTCATATACAATATACATATACATAATATATACATGCATACATATACAATATACATACATATATACATTATATATACATGCATACATATACAATATACATACATATATACATTATATATACATGCATACCTATACAATATACATACATATATCCATAATATATACATATACATACATAAAAAAAGTTTTAAATTTTAGGAATCGATTCAGAATGGTCTAAAAAGGATTTCCGTGGAAAAAAATTTCAAAAATTAGCATTACAAAAATTTTAAAGCCATTGCAATAGCTTAATTTTGTTCGAAAATTTGCTAAAAGTAATATTCATATTGCAATAATAACTGCACAAATGTAAACAAAGCAAGTGAGAGAAAATAATAGTTTAAAACATTTTACTACGTTTTCATTAGCTTGCATTCTTGTTTGTTTGTTTGTCCGGTACAAATCTGGCAATCGATTTCTAACTAACTTCCCGAATAGCTAGATATTTGAAACTTTTAGCATAGCTCAGACACACGATGACAACGCATTATTTTAATACTTTTAGCCTTCTTTCAGCAGAATTTAATTGGTTTCAGAAAATTTTGCTGTATGGAAAGTTAGTTTGGAAAAAATCCGCAAGTTATTTTATTTGTTTTGACGTATCCCATATTTGTACGATCTTCATTATGACGGGTTTCAAATTTGTGATTTTTTATTAAGAGGTTAACATTGAATGACAGCTAAAAAAAATAAGTAAACAAAGAAATATATTAATTGACGTATGACAACCAGGTGAGTTTACACTTGTGTACTAGATATCGGTTTATTTTTTCTACATCTGTACTTCTTTACTTGTACTTATTTTACTTCTCTTACCCTCCCCTACACTTACTCTTGACTAAGATGAATCCAAGCCTACAAATTGCTCAACATGCTGGCGCTCGCCCCTGAAAAAAAAATTAATCGATTTCATTTAACTAGTTTTGCGCCTATAAAGTCTAACTTGGGCGACAGACACACATACATACACCAAAAAAGTTAAGGCCGGATTTGGTTTTTGGAATGTATAAAATGAAGAAGTATCCAAACAATTTTCAATTCTGACCAATGTACTGTACAGACAAAACTTTAATTTTATTTATATAGATTAAAGTGTTGCCTGTACAATTGTACATTTATCCGATTGGGCTCAAATTTTGTATTTCCACTTAATGAGTAGTCCTGATAACGAATTTAAGTTTAGAACATGTTATGTCTGTTTGTCTGTGCGCCAATCACGTCCAAATTGCTGAACAGATTTTTTTGGTTTTTTGATACAATGCTAAGCTCAATTCTGCGGGTGCTATAGGCTATAACTTTTTTTGGTAGCTCAATGTGGGGTGGAGGGCGGGGCTTCTAAATAGATTTCAAAATTCGAATATTATATTTTATAAAAAAAAATGTGTAAAACCAAAGTTTCAGAATTAACAGACAATATTTTATGTTCTTGGAAAATTTCTGTTAGAAGAACTGTTAAAGAAATTAGTTTCCAATCGCTATCAAAAAAAAAATTAGATTTATTTTTTTAAAAACAAATATCACATATACACAATTTAAATAGTTTATAGATCACACCTTGCCATGGCTAAACCTTTACTAACATAATTATCACCACTTCTTTAAAGTACTAAAATAAAATCTACGAGTGTATAGGTAGTATAATAATTTCTCAATTATATTGATAACTGCCAATAGGGTTTGTTTAAAATTTTATCCCTAAGTATCTTCAGTGGTAGTTCCCTTTTTTCAATATATATATATATATGTAGTATAGTTGGATCCACTTAAGGGTTAAAGAAAAATATTCAAAAATTCATGCTTATGGCGAGGTTTCGACCTATCCGGTCATTATTTTATCCCTAAGGTTAGGGATAAAATTTTTACTACTAGGATAAAGGGGTATTTAGTCTAATGTTAATTGGGACAAAGGACTATCCTTTTATACATTAAAGTATGATATTCCTTTGTCCCAAAGCACATTGGACTGAATACGCCTTTGTCTTTTTAGCTAGTTAGACTAAGGTATATAAACTCTCCTGTATATTTCTTTTGTCTAAATAACTATTACGACGAAGGGATATTTAGTCGAATGTACATTGGGCAAAGGAATATCACACTTTTGTATATAAAAGTGTGATATTCCATAGTCCCAAAGCATATTGGACTGAATATCCCTTTGTCTTAATAGGTGGTAGGAATACAGAGTAAGAAAAGAAGGGAAATTCAGCCCAGACCGATCTCCTAAAGTTAGGAAGTTAATACTTGAAAAAGAGCTCTAATTTTGGATGTGAGCATGTATATTAACAAAAGATAATTCCAATTTCAACCAAGGCAATAAAGCACGCGTATCCAGCTAGTTATTTATAAATATTAGTTTAATAAGTGTAATGGTGGAAATTCGGGGTTCAATTCCCCGCCAGTTGGAAATATTTTTATTTAAAACTAGCTGGATACCCGTGCTTCGCTATTGAGTGTTATTTAAATTTTATAAGTTTATAAACTATCATCAAGAAACATTTAAATTATTTTACTCTGCGAGAATATCTAGATTCTATCCCTTCCACTAATTTCTATACCTCCTCCTCTTTGATAAGATGATATGCAAATATCCCAAATTTACCCCTCTCTTAAATGAAAATATGACAAAAATGTACATAACAACAATTACTGTACTCTTAGAGCTTTTCAACGATATGCATAATAAAGGGTATGCATTACATTGACCCCGTATTCATTACTTGTACCCCGAACCCCTGTGTGTACCAAAATTTAAATGTCGAAAATTTATGTAGACAGTGATTTTTCCCTTGGTTTGAAGATCAAGTGTGGAAATTTTCATCGAGATCGGACTAAAACTATAGATTTTTATAAAGAACATACATACACACACACGTACGTTGACTTTTATATATATATAGACTAGCTGGGTACCCTTGCTTCTCTACGGAGTGTTATTATAATTAGATAAGTTTATTAATTATAAGTGAACCATAATGAATGAAACATATAAATTATTTTACTATGCAAGAATATCTAGATTCTATCTCTCCCACCTATTTCTATACCCCCTCCTCTTTGATAAGCTAATTTTAAAGATCCTAAATTCCCCCCCCCCCCCCTAAAGTAAAATATGACAAAACTATTACTCTACTCTTAAAGAGCTTTTGCATCATCAATGGTATTCATTACATTGACCCCGTATTCATTACTTGTACCATTCCCCTGTGTACCAAATTTAAATTTCCAAAATTCATGTAGGTTGTCATTTTCCCCTTGCTTTGAAGTTCAAGTGGGCAAATTTTTATCGACATCGAACTAAAACTGTATAAAGAACATACACCCCCCATACATTGATTTTTGTTGGATTCCACCTGGCAATCTGACAAATGACTTAATGTCATATATTATTTTTAATAATTCATTCTTGTTTCTTGTTCAAATAGTCAGGATGCCCATAGGCTAAAAAGTAACTTATACATACTCTTTCCAAACCTTTTTGTATGGCTTGTTTAGGCAAAGTCTGACACCGTTTTCCTCTGTGAATTTTTTTAGTTTTGGGGCGTTTTTTTTTTATTTGAACCCTAAAAATTTGACGCGTCAGACTAGAAAATCGGAAAAAGTTCTGCGTCAGACAATATTAAAATGTTGATTTATAGGGTTCAAATAATGTGTCTTGATAAAATCAGCTGGTTATTAATCATTAATTAATATTAGTTCATATTAATTAATATCCATTATTATTAATAAAAATTAATTAATATAATTAATTAATAACTGGCTGATTTTCTCAAGATACATTATTTGAACCCTATAAATCAACATTTTAATATTGTCTGACGCAGAACTTTTTACGATTTTCTAGTCTGACGCGTCAAAATTTTAGGGTTCAAATAAAAAAAAAACGCCCCAAAACTAAAAAAAGTCACAGAGGAAAACGGTGTCAGATTTGACCTAAACAAGCCATATAAAAAGGTTTGGAAAGAGTATGTATAAGTTACTTTTTTGCCTATGGGCACCCTGACTAAAATATTGTTGTAGAGTCAACTAAAAAATATTCCAAGTTATTGTAATCAAATAAATATAGAGAATTCAAGTAGAACCCTCTACTGCTGCCTTTTACTCTGCAGCAGAGATCAGGTTATGGGATCCAGGTTTGAACATTCAGAAGAAAGAAATCTTGAAATTCAAAATTGAAGTTTAGTTTTGACAGATTTAAAAAAAAAAAAATTCTGAAAAAAGAAAATGAGTTCAAATCTATACCAAATTGAAAAACTTGGAAAAGAAAATTATGAAGGTTGAAAATTACAGATGAAGATGATCTTAATACATTCAGAACTTTGGGAATATGTCGATGGATCTATTCCTAATCCAGGTATCCATGACGATTCTTTCACTATATGGTCCAAAAAAGACCAAAAAGCCCTAGCTACAATTATATTGGGTATCCATCCTAAAGAGTTGATTCATGTTAGACGCTGTAAGCATGCTGCAGAAACATGGTCTACATTAGAAAAAATTTATCAACCTAGGGGACCTAGTAGACGGGTAAAATTAATAAAAGATTTATTAAACCTTAAAAAAACGAGTGACATTAACATGCAAGATCATTTAAACAAATTTTTTAACCTTGTTGACAACCTTAATGAAATTGATGCGACTCCCCCAAATGATTTCCTTTCAGTTCTTTTAATATGTAGTCTACCGGAAGATTACGATAATTTTAGGTGTGCAATTGAATGTAGGGACGAACTTCCAAATTTAGACTCACTTAAAATTAAAATGTTAGAAGAAGAGACCAGAAGAAATGACAGGAATCATACTGTCACTTCTGATGCTCTATTCTCTTCCAATAGACAAATAAACAATTTACAAACTAAATTTACTAAATCTAAAGGTAATCCTGAGGAATTACAAAACAATTCTGAAGTTAGGGGAAATAATAGCAATTACAATTTCAATAAAAAAAAGAAGAAAAAACCATTTAAGTCACAATCAAATAATTCTAATAATAGAGCCCATATAACTCAAAATACAACTAATGTAGGGACTGCACTCAGTATCAATAACAATAAATCTACAATAAAATATAATTTTTACATTGATAGTGGTGCAACAAGTCACATGTCATGTTTGAAAAACTTATTTTCAGATTTTCAACCAATAAAAAATTCTAGTATTAAATTAGCTGATGATAAGAAACTTAAAGTAAACGGTATGGGAACAGCAGTTATTTTTGCAAATCTGAATAACTCCCCTGTTAAGTTATTATTAAAAAATACACTATATGTTCCAAATTTAAAAACCAATTTAATTTCAGTTTCCAAAATGACATTAAATCCCTGCATAAAAGTAAATTTTGAATGTGACAAATGTAATGTTCTATTAAATGATAAAAAATTAATAGAAGCCAAAAAAGATGAAAATCTTTACCGTGTACCTATATATAAAAATTCATGTTTCAAAACCGAAGTAATTAAAGATAATAATGATTTATCTATCCAAAAGCATTCAAATCAAAAGGAATTTCCTTTATCACTTTGGCATTTACGACGGCACTTTTATAGAAAAGGGCCCCCCACTTTTTTTTAATGTAATATACCTTCTGACAACCGAATACACACTTTTTTTATGCAAAAGTGTGATATTCCTTTGTCCCAAAGCATATTGGACTGAATATCCCTTTGTCTTAATAGGTAGTTAGACCAAGGGATATAAACTCTTTTGCATAAAAAACAAAAAGGGGGGCCCTTTTCTATAAGAGTACCTTTACGACTAGGTCATCTTAATTGCAATGATATACAAACACTAAATTCAAAAAAATTAGTTCATGGCTTAAATATTAATAGCCTGAAGAACAAGACTTTTGAACAATGTGAAACATGTATTGAAGGTAAAATGACCCGTCTTCCATTTGAAACATCGACCAGTAAAACCCAATCCGTTTTAGAATTAATTCATTCTGATGTGTGTTCTATTAACATACCTTCACTTGGAGGAAATACATATTTCCTTACTTTTATAGATGATTTCTCAAGGAAAATATTTGTATATTTTATGAAAAACAAAAGTGAAGTAATCAATCACTTTAAAAATTTCAAAAACCTTGTAGAAAATCAAACTAATAAAAAAATAAAAATATTAAGAAGTGATAACGGATTGGAATACTGCAACAAAAATTTTAATCGTTACCTTAATAAGCATGGAATTATACATCAACTGTCGGTTGAGTACACTCCTCAGCAAAATGGGTTAGCAGAGAGAGTTAATCGAACTCTTGTGGAAATGACACGTTGTATCATGTTACATGCTAAATTACCAAATGGTCTGTGGGCTGAAATAGTATCGGCAGCAGCCTACATTCGTAATCGATGTCCTTCCAAGGCAGTCGATAAAACCCCCGAAGAAATATGGATAAATACAAAACCGACCATTGTCCACTTTAGGGTAATAGGTTCTAAAGCTTTTGTTTTAAATAAGAAACCGGGCAAACAAAAACTAGCTCCTCGATCATCTGAATATATCCTAGTAGGTTACTCAGAAGAAGCAAAAGCCTATAAACTTTGGAAACCCGGAACAAAAAATGTAATAAAAAGTAGAGATGTCAGATTTATTGAATTAAACGAACCGAATTTAAATATTGATAATAACAAAAACAAATCTTTGGAAAATACAAATTTAAATTTAATCGACATTAACTCTACAATAAATTTTGATTTCTTAACGACAAAAGAATCAAATTCCCCAGATTTTATTCCTAGTCCTATAGAACCTAAAGAAACTAGTGTCAGCAATAAATCAATTCATGTGATAAATCAAATGAAAGATTCAGGGGGTGATAATACTGACACAGACAACCAACAACTAAACAATACTGACACAGACAATCCAGCAACTAAATTTAACTGATTTTAGTCCATCCGACGAATTTTCAAACATAACTGAGAACCCTGATTATTTTGGGAAACTCAATGCTTTTGTAGACCAATGCTTTCTTGGCACAGCTTATTTAAGCGTTGAAGACGCCTTAAATAGTGACGATGGTGCTCAATGGATGTCTGCCATGAGCAGTGAGTACCATTCATTACTAGAAAACAATACTTGGGATTTAGTTGATTTACCCAAGGGGCGGACACCTGTATCTTGTCGATGGATTCTTACCAAAAAATATAAAGCTGATGGTTTACTTGACCGCTACAAAGCGAGACTAGTGGCCAGAGGTTTCTCCCAAAGACCTGGATTAGATTTTGATGAAACTTTTTCTCCTGTGGTTAGGTTCAATTCACTTCGGCTCCTGTTAGCTGTTGCAACTGAACTTAACCTAGTACTCCATCAAATGGATGTTACTACAGCCTATTTAAATGGTGATCTTGAGGAGGAAGTATACATGGATCAACCACAAGGTTTTTTGGTCAAAGGACAAGAAACAAAAGTTTGCCGCCTAAAAAAATCAATTTACGGTTTGAAACAATCTGGACGTCAATGGAATAAAAAATTAGACTCTAAATTAAAACAGTTAAATTTCATTCAAGTTGATTCGGAGCCTTGTCTCTACTTCAGAAGAGAAGGAGAAGATCTTACTATTATTGCGGTATTTGTAGACGACCTTACTTTAGCATCGACTTCAATCAACTACTTATCTAAATTTAAACAGGAAATTGGTAAAATTTTTAAAATGAAAGATTTAGGTGAGCTAAGCTATTTTCTCGGAATCGAGGTAAAAAAGGTCAACTCTGATATCCATATAAACCAGCGTCTTTACATCGAAAAAATCCTCGAAAAATATGGGATGCTGGAATGCCGCAATGTCTTCTGTCCGATGGAACCAAACATCAAATTAACACGAGAACCTCAAGAGACAGAATTACAACAACGAACTAACAAAGAAGAGTACCAAAGTCTCATCGGTTCGTTAATGTATTTAGCCGTGGCTACACGTCCCGATATTGTGTTTAGCGTAAATCGACTAGCCCAATTCTCGACTGACCCAAGACTTCAACATTTCAACGCGGCTAAAAGACTCTTAAGGTACATAAGTGGAACTTACAATTATCAGTTGGTATTTTCTAAAACAGGAAAAGTCCTAACAGGTTTCGTAGATGCTGACTGGGCCGGTGACGAAGATACCAGAAAATCTCGGACAGGTTACTGTTTCCTTCTGGCCGGAGCCGCAATTTCGTGGGAGTCGAAAAGGCAAACAACAGTCGCTCTATCGAGTACTGAAGCGGAATACATGGCGTTAACCAGTGCATCAAATGAAGCATTAAGTCTTCGCAGAATTTTATTCCAACTAGGACTGGACCAGTTTGTTGGTGGCCCGACTGTGATCTTCAGTGATAACATGGGAGCTCAACAGCTGGCCAAAAATCCCATCTACCACAAAAGGACCAAACACATTGATGTGAAATACCATCATGTGCGAAATCTAGTAGAGGAGAAAAATATTGAGGTGAAGTATATCTCAACAAAAGATATGACAGCGGATATCTTCACGAAAGGGTTAGAACGGGTGAAGACAAGTAAACACTCTGCCGAACTTGGTCTGAAGTCATTCACTACCATATAATGCCATGTGAGGGGGTGTGTTGGATTCCACCTCGCAATCTGACAAATGACTTAATGTCATATATTATTTTTAATAATTCATTCTTGTTTCTTGTTCAAATATGTTTTAGAGTCAACTAAAAAATATACCAAGTTATTATAATCAAATAAATAGAGAATTCAAGTAGAACCCTCTACTGCTGCCTTTTACTCTGCTATCAATTTTTGTATACGTGCTTTTCCACGATATGCATGATATGAAGGGAATCCATTACTTTGACATTTTTACACCGTACTCCTTTGTACCAAAATTTAAATTTCGAAAATTCATGTAGACAGTGACCTCCCCCTTGCTTTGAAGGGAAAGTGAGTAAATATTCATCAAATTGGGACAAAACTGTAGATTTATATAAAAGACATACCCTCATACAGACACTCTTCTTTTTTTATAAGATATAGCTATATTTTTCCATTTTACCCCCTCCTAAATGAAAATACATATGACACAACTGTACATAACAACAATTAATGTAATCTTAAAGAGCTTTTCAACGATATGCATCATAAAGGGTATTCAGTCCTTTGACCCCGTATTCATTATTGTACCCTGTTCCCTGCATACCAAAATTTAAATTTCGAAAATTCATGTAGACAGTGATTTTCCCCTTGCTTTGAAGGTTAAGTATGCAAATTTTCATCGAGATCGGACTAAAACTATGGATTTGTATAAAGAACATACACACATACGTTGACTTTTAGAAATATTTTTCCATTTACCCCCCTAAATGCACGTAAAAACAATTTCTGTACTCTTAAAGAGCTTTTCAACAGTATGTATCATGAAGGGTTTTTAACTTTGACATTTGTACCCCGTACCCCTGTGTACCAAAAATTTAATTTCGAACATTCATGTAGACAGAGATCTTCTCATTGCTTTGAAGGTCAAGTAAGCAAATTTTCATCGAGATCGAATTAAAACTGTTGATTTGTATAAAGAACATGAAAACATTCACACATACGTTGACTTTTATAGATATAGATATACATTTGCATTTTACCCCCCTCCTAAATGAAAATATGACAAAAACGTACTTAACAACAATTAATGTACTCTTAAAGAGCTTTCCAACGATATGCATCATGAAGGGTATCCATTACTTTGACATTTGTACCCCGTACCTCTGTGTACCAAAATTTTAATTTTGGAAAATCATGTAGGCAGTGACCTTCACCTTGTTTGGAAGAAAAAGAGTGTAAAAATGCATCAAATTGGGATACAACTGTAGATTTGTATAAAAGACATCCTCTCATATAGATACTCTTCTTTTTATATTATAGATATAGTTATATTTTCCATTTTATCCCCCTCCTAAGTGAAAATATGACAAAACTACACATAACAACCATTACTGTACTCTTAAAGAGCTTTTCAACGATATGCATCACGAAGGGTATTCATTACTTTGACCCCGTATTCATTACTTGTACCCCGTACCCCTGTGTACCAAAATTTAAATTTTGAAAATTCATGTAGACCTTGATTTTGTTTGCTTTGAAGGTCAAGTGTGCAAATTTTCATAGAAATCGGGCTAATACTGTAGATTTGTATAAAGAACAAACATACACACACACACACACACACATACGTTGACTTTTATATATATAGATATAGATTAGGACAAAATGAATTATGATAATAGTACATTACGCGTCGAGTGCAGAAAGTAGAATTTTGCATGCGAGTGTGGAGTTTGCACCCGAGCGACAGCGAGCAATGCAAAATTCCGTTTTCGCACGAGTTGCGTACCGTACTTTATCTACGATTGTTAGATTTAAATCATTAATACAGAAAAAAATAAACTTTTTGTATTCAAGTTCGTATTTCTCTTTTGATAAAGAAGTCATTAATTCTTGAGTTGTATTTTTTGCCGAATGAATTATTTCTGGAGGAGTATTATTCTCCACATTTTCGTCAGTCACTTGATTCAATCATTGTTTTTCACTAAAAACTCGATATAAACAGTTACTTTAATAAAAGAACAACAAATTTGTTTTGTTAAATGTAAACAAACTCGCTAATCGTGCGTAAAGCTGAAGAATTCCTCTTCTTTACCGCCCTAGGGTGGTAAAGAAGAGGAATTCTTCATAACTATGAGACGCGCATGCGCAATGAATACAAGTACGTAAAGAATCACTTTCTACGCATCTAAACAGAGATACAATGTTTATATTTCGTATCAATCGTAGATAAAATATTAAATAATAATGTCATTTAACCATTAAAAGCAACAACAATTACATGGAAAATTCTAGACAAAGGAATTATCTATATGAGAATGTTTTTTGAAAAAAACAATTATGTCAGTTTCTTGTAATGGACTCTTGAACTAGATTTCCTAATTAAATAAAAATTTGATATTTATTTGAGCTTCGGTATAAAGATAGCCATCTCAACCAAGATAATAAATAAGCTTTATAGATGATAATCTATATATTTTACGTGGTACAAGTTTTTATATTTAAATTTGTTGTATTAAATGTCAGGTACAAACGAGTTTAAAGCGTTAAACTGGTCTAAGTTTAGAAAAAATGTATATGTATTAATAGTTGGACACTGACTGTGAAGTGTTTAGGATAAAATTTTAGTTTTGGGTCGGAAGGGTAAAACTGAGAGAGGGCTTGAATTCTACTGGGGATTATTGACAGAACGATAAAAGTCAAAAGCACGTGCCCTCCCCCCCCCCCCCCCCCCTCCAAACTTTACCGGTCCTTTATTTAGGGATTTTTTTTATATAATATTTTATTCCTACTCTTCACTACCGAGTCCTTTAAGATAATAAAAAACAACCAAAATTAAAAATTTAAATTTAATTTCCTGGGGTTATTTTTTAAAAACAAATTTGAACTGAAGTTTTATTGAATAAATTTAATGTCAGAGTGTAATATTTAAATACGTTTTACTAAAAAAAACTATAATATACTTTAAAATATATTTTTCTGAGGCTATTTATAATTGCTTTCATAGAATTCACATGTTAGATCTAGAACTGAGTTACATCCTATCCCTAGTTCTATTACTGGTCTTAATGATTCGATTTCATCCTAGAAACCCTTATGATTTTGGTAGCTAGAGATTTGAAACTAGTACGCAAGTACAACTTTTTTGCCCAGTGTTTCGAACATCACAACTCAATGATTGAGCGATCAGCAAGCAACGGCAAACTTATCGAACAAAAAAGAAAAAATTGAAATATTTTTGTTGGGTATCATTTTAAAGGTATTGAAATGTAGACTTCAACTAGGCGTCGCGGGGCTCTATCACTGCGTGCGTAATGCAATAAATATTAAAACCCTGGAATGCTAATGGTAATTGGATGGCTGGTATTACTAAACCTTAGTCGATTCGACTAACATATGCAGAAAATAATATTTTTGGGTTGAAACTACACTTTTATAAAGAGAAAACTATTAAGAACTCACCATTAAATCTTTTAAGTGTGATATACAAACATTTGATGACAAAAAAAGTTAGTAGGAACATCAGAATAATCTGAAATTAAGTGAACAAAAATGCACCAGGTCCCATGCCCTAGGCCAACAGCCCTAGGCTCTTTGCTAAATGCTCCAGGCCCCAGGTTACCGGCCACTGGTCTCTGGCCCAAGGCCAGTCACCCTAGGCCCCTTACCCCTAGGCCTATTGCCCTTTACTCTAGGCCCATTGTCCCAGGCTATAGGCTCATTCGATGACCAATTAATTACCTACGTTTATTACTAAACTTTAGTCGAATCGACGAAGTAGCTTTGACGGGAATTTACCAGAAAACGAGTGTATGCTCAAAAGGACTTCTTCCGCTACACTAGCAGGTGTGTTACCGTTACCAACCAGTACAAGCACTGCAGAAGGATGGGGTACCCATCACCATCGCATAGAAGCGTAAAAGGTTCAAACTGTGCTCGTCGATTTGACTACCACTAGCATTCCAGGGTTAAATAGTTAATCATGATGAGTTGATAGTTAGATTGCATTAGAGAGCCATGTAGGGGGGAAGAAGGGGATTTCCACTATTCCTTATCTCACCTACACGTCCCGGCCATTCCATTTAAATATTATAAAATTTATCACTTCAATACACAAAAACTTCTGCTTTTGAAATTTTAAGATGCCTGTTTGAATTGTACTTAAGACAAGGTATACATAGTTTTATTAAAACCGGTAAGTTAGAACGTAAGATATCGGTGAAAACGTTATTTTATAAGTTTAAGTCCGCTTGAATAGTTTTAAGATCTTTATTAATTCATAGCGGTGTCGCAGTTGGTTTTACTAAAAAATACGTGTGGTGTCGCGGGACACCCGGTAGGAACGAAGTTCCTTACATTTTTCAATTAATATAAATTATAAAATCACACTGCTAAGTACGTATACGTTGTTAACTACTTATACATACATGGCGGAGTTAGAAAAGAGGCAAAATTAAAAGTAACTAGGCATCGCGTGGCTCTATCATTGAAGCGAGCGTATAGTAATAAATATGTATTGAATATTGAAAAAAAAGATTATTGTGAATCATGATGAGTTGATAGATAATGGGTCTGGTAGTAGTGCAGCGGCTAGTAGTAAGGGAACCACCCCGCATTCTTACTATTCTACTAACCACACATCTCTATTTCAATATTTATAATTTGTATCTCTTTGCTACAAACAAACTACTGCATGTATCAAATTGAAATTTTGCATGCCTGTTTCAATTGTGCATCAGATGGTGTCTATGAAGTTTTATTAAAATCGTTACGTTAGAACGTAAGATATCGGTAAAAAGGTTGTTTTCTCTATTTTAAACGTTTAGGCCCGCTTTAATAGTTTTAGCGATCTTTATTAATTCATAGCGGTGTCGCTGTTGGTTTTACTAAAAAATGTTATTTGAAAAAAATGTTCGTCTCATCGAATAGATGATGATAGAATCTTTTCCCGTCCTGAAATTCCAATTTAATTTTTGTACCTCTCGTTTACGCGAGCGTTGCGCGCGAACTCTTGGACGGATCTCGCTGTCCAACGAACTTAGCCTGAGTATTAGTAAGAGGATCATGTATACCAAATTTCAACTAAATCGGTCAACTTTTACTCAAGTTATCGTCACACGCGTGAACGTTACTGACAGACAGACAGACAGACAGACAGACAGACAGACAGACAGACAGACAGACAGACAGACAGACAGACACGGAGCATATTTCGTTGAATGTAGGAAGCTCGCTACGCTCGCTTCAACTAACTGTTAGTACCTAGCGGGGTTAAGACAAAATTTAAAGAAAATCATTATTTGTATTATTAAAGCAAGCGTCTTACAATAAATATATATTTAATATAAGAAAAAAGTTGATAATGATGAGTTTATTATTGTTAAAGGATGTTGGATTGAAATTGGACTGTTTCTACCTACCCGGCCTACTAATTTAAAAAGTAAAAATATATACCTCTTCCCTACTCTAAAGCTTCTGCTTGTATCAGTTTGAAATTTTACATGCCTGTTTCAATTGTACTTTAGACTAGGCATCGCGTGGCTCTATCATTGAAGCGAGCGTATTGTAATAAAATACTGAATATTGAAATTTATTAATCATGATGAATGTCATAGTTGAAGATAAGTGGAAGAGGGTAGTGTGAGGTAGAGTGGGGGTACTCGGTACAAAGCTTTACTTCCTAAACAAACCTATGCACTATAAGAATCTTAACCATCCGTACTAACTTTTATATTATTATTATAAATGTATTACTTCATTACTCAAATACTACTGCTTGTATCACGTTGAAATTTTACCTACTGGTTTCAATTGTACTTTAGACGATGTACATAAAGTTTTATTAAAATCGTTACGTTAGAACGTAAGCTATTGGTAAAAAGGTTGTTTTCTCTATTTTAATCGTTTAGGTCCGCTTTAATAGTTTTAGCGATCTTTATTAATTCATAGCAGTGTCGTTGTTGGTTTTACTAAAAAATTGTTGTTTGAAAAAAATGTTCGTCTCATCGAATAGGAGAATTTTTTCCCGTCCTGAAATTCCAATTTTAAATTTGAAGCTCACGTTTAGGCGAGCATTGCGCGCGAACTCTTGGACGGATCACACTGTCCAACGAACTTAGCCTGAGTATTAGTAAAAGGAAGATGTATACCAAATTTCAACAAAATCGGTCAACTTTTACTCAAGTTATCGTCGGACACGTAAACGTTACACACAGACAGACAGACAGACAGACAAGATGCATATTTCGTTGAATGTAAGAAGCTCGCTTACGCTCGCTTCAACAATGTGTAAGAAGTTTTTGAACGAGCGTAGTGAGTTCTTCATTTCAGAGACTTGGGATTTGAAAAGTTTGTGTGTTTGTTTGTTTGTCCAACGATAACTGGCGTAAAAATTGATAAATTTCAACGAAATTTGGCACATAGATGCATCTCAGCATTTGTGAGAACTGTATAGTTTTTAAAAATTCCACACTAAACATTTCGAAGATGGCGGCCAATATGGCGGACGATTAAAAAAAATAGTTTTAGCCAGCATAATGTGTTATACATCGTTTTAAAGGTCTTTAAGAGAAGGAAAAGAATATGTAACTAATAAAATTTCACACTTCATATTTTCAACATGGCGGCCAATATGGCGGACGTCTAAAATAAAAAGTTTCTGTCAGAATAATGTGTTATACATCGTTTTGAAGGTCTTTAAGAGAAGAAAAAGAATATGTAACTAACAAATTTCATATTTTCAAGATGGCCGCCAATATGGCGTCTATCTAAAAATGGATTTTTAGCCAGCATACAAGGAAAATAATATGTAACTAATAAAATTTCACACTTCATATTTTCAAGATGGCGTTCAATATGGTGGATGACTAAACAAAAAGTTTTTAGTCAGTATGACATGTTATACATCAATTTAAAGGTCTTGAAGTATAGGAAAGGAATATCTAAGTATTCAAAATTTCACACGGAATATTTTCAATGTGGCGGACTATTAAAAAAAAATGTAATCTGCATTGCATGTTATAAGTAATAGTAAAGGTCTATACAAGTAGGAAAATAGTTTAAATACTGTATAAATAGGCGAGCGTAGCGAGCCTACAATAACTTTATTTACTACAAATTCAGAATCAAACAGGCGAGCGTAGCGAGCCTTCTTTAATTTGATTAAATAATTACTATATTTAATGTATAAACAGGCGAGCGTAGCGAGCCTACAATAAGTTTATTCAATAAATATTTACTACAAATTCTGAATCAAACAGGCGAGCGTAGCGAGTTTCTTTAATTTCATTAAATAATTACTATATTCACTGTACAAACAGGCGAGCGTTGCGAACCTTCTTTAATTTGATTAAATAATACTATATTTACTTTATAAACAGGCGAGCGCAGCGAGCCTACAATAACTTTATTCAATAAATATTTACAAAAAAATCTTAATCAACAGGCGAGCGGAGCGAGCCTGCAATAAATTTATGTAATAAATATTTACTAAAAATTCTGAATCAAACAGGCAAGCGTAGAGAGCCTTCTTTAATTTGATTAAATAATCACTATATTTAATATATAAACAGGCGAGCGCAGCGAGCCTGCAATAACTTTATTTAATAAATATTTACTACAAATTCTGAATAAAGAGGCGAGCGTAGCGAGCCTGCGTAAATATTATTAAATAAAGATAATGGACAAAATAATTTGATTGCTCGTTTCACGTTGAATAAGAATGTCAGGTTTTACTGAAATATTATCCTGATATCATTATTGAGAGCATAGTATGGCTGATATAAAAGCACCATTCTACGCGAGTTCTTTATACACCGCATCACTAGTATTAAAATCGTTATACGTTAGAACGGAAGATATCGGTAAAAACGTTGTTTTCTATATTTTAAACGTTTAGGTCCACTTTAATAAATGTAGCGATCTTTATCACTTCATAACCGTGTCAGTATTCGTTTTAATAAAAAAAAATATTCAAAAAAGTTGTTTGTCTCATTAAATAGATGAAGTTTAAGGATGAAAGGTAAAGGATTAAGTACGCAGTATTATAATAATATACCTAATATATTGAAATAAGCGTCAGCACAGATCAATTTTACTTTTAACAAGACCGTGATTATACTTTCGATGTTTACAAAACCAAGTGACATTTTGACATATGTATAACAAACGTTATGACTTGACTGATGAGTTGCGGGCCGTAATAAGTTGGGCCCCCTAGGAGAGATAATACAAACTAGACCATGTCTATGTTCAAAATTCCTTCCCAAAATACCCAACAAAAAATATCCACCGGTATTCTTTTTACTTTCTCATATAAAGAGAATGTATTGTGATGGCGCGAAAATTCGATTTTGAGATTTTGATGGATTTACACGTTTTGACGTCCCCTGAGTCCAAAAAAGTGGTTTTTAAAAAATGTCTGTCCGTCGTCTGTCGTCTGTCTGTGCAGACGCCTGGAGCCTAAACTACTGGGCTGATTTTGACGAAATTTGGCATATATTTTCAGAAAAATCATACCCCGAGGCGAAATCGAGAAATGAATTTTCCTCCAAATTTGGGGGCGCTACCCCCCAAAAAATCTGAAAAAACGTGAAAAAATCTCGAAAGCGGTTCCGACAATTTTGATTAAAAAATTCTAAAATGTAGTCCATTTAAATACGAATCCAACGATATAAGCCGTTTTCCCGGGAAATCTAGTTCCTGAGAAAAAAGCTTAAAACGCGGACCGAGAGAGCCCGGGTTCGATTCTCCGCCCGGGAAAAGTTATTTTTATGATAAATTTTGATGAAATCCTCAATAATAATTAAATGTACGTACGAAAACTAATTAAAGGAAAACACGGGGCTAAATAATTATGAACTCGTATATGAGAAAGTTTGTCTGAGTTGTCTCGGACCGATTTTTATATCTATAATATGTGTTGAAGAGACTCGAAAATATAAATGCTATTTTTCTTTATTGTCCCTCTCTTTGGATCTACCAATATAATTTTTCTTATTTGCTATACTAAGTCGTAGAAAATCCTTAACTTTACTTCTGTCAAACTTAAGAACTTAAAAAGGGGGAAAGAAAAATATTTTAAAAAGTTATTTCTCAGTATACTTCAAACTTGACCGTTGAATCTTTTTTTTTTTTTCTCTTCGTCTCCTAGAGCCATTTGTAATATAAAAGAACAAGTTGAAAAAACACTAATAAAGAATAATAAAAAGAAAAGAGTAACGATTCAATCCTATAAAATAAAATAAGTTATGTATTTTCCCGATTCAAAGTCTGTAAAGTAACTATTGGTTATGGCGTACTTTTTCAAACTTATGTAAATTGAAATAGGAAATTGTAAAAATATATATTTTCACTTAAAGGTTCTCTTTTTACTTTCCCATAAAGAGAAAGAATTGAGATGGCGCGAAAATTCGATTATATGAGATTTTGATGGATTTACACGTTTAGGAGTACAAAAAAAATCCTGTCTCTCGTCTGTCTGTGCAGATGCCTAGAGCCTAAACTACTGGACCGATTTTAACGAAATGTGGCATACACGTTCAGAAAAATCATACCCCAAGGCAAAATCGAGAAATGAATTTTAGCTCCAAATTTGGGGTGCTACCCCCCCCCCCCAAAACTCTGAAAACAAAATACATGTGGTGTCGTGGTAGGAACGAAGTTCCTTACATTTTTAGGGTCCGTAGGCAAAACCAAGGACCCTTATATTTTCCTGCGTGTGTCTGTCCGCTAGGGTGGGTCGAAAAAACACTTTTTTCGAGATCGTAACCACCGTACCTCTAAAAACTTGCCATTTCATGAGAAAACCCCGAGGAAAAAATTTGAGCCAAATCGGGCCCCCCCTAGGTCTCCCGCTGGGGGGGGGGGTCAAAGTTTTGAAATTTTTGAAAAAGCACTATTTAAACTAATTTTTTGTGCTTTTTTACCATGTTAGTCATTTTTAATCTATGTTTAAGGCATCTTTCTATAATCTACAATTCTTTTCGTATAAGAAAATGCCTTTAAGTGATAAAAAATAAATAATACGCTGTAACATAACAAATGACATATATAATAATTAAAGTAAAAAACCCAAAACGTCAAATTAAACTATTTTTTAGGGTTTCGTTGGTAAAGCCAAAAAAAAGAAACCCTTATAGTTTCGTTCCTGTGTCCGTCTGTCACTCTGTACGGTTCCAATAACTTTTGAACCAAAAAAGATAAAAACGTGAAACTTTCCAGTGTAAAAGATCGTTTTGACGCGCACACAGGAAAAATATAGCGAACTCAATATTATCAGCTGTTCAAATTCAAAATGGCGGATAATTCACGTCGCGAATTTTTTTTTTTTTTTTTTAATTTTGAGTGGGTTATCAAATGAAAGGTATTGAAGAGTAGAATAGAAATATATATACCACTTAGGGATAGTGGTTAATTTTCAGCCCCATTTTGTCAATATACATCGAAATTTTGCGTGTCCCCCCCCCCTAAAATCGTATTTCCGCTATTACTAAAAATATAGAAAAATATGCAAAATGTGTGGTCTGCTGGGCCATAGAAAAAATAAGATTAGCAATTTGATCTGATTTACTGGAAATTCAAGATGGCGGATAATTCATGCCTTTGAAAAAAAATATTTTTTTAAAATTTTGAGTGGGGTATCAAATGAAAGGTATTGAAGAGTAGAATAGAAATATATATACCACTTAGGGATAATGCTTAATTTTCGGCGCCATTTTGTTAAAAACATCTAAATTTTGCGTATCCCCCCCCCCCCCCCTAAAATCGTATTTCCGCTGTTACTAAGAATATAGAAAAATATGCAAAATTTGTGGTCTGCTAGGCCATAGAAAAAATAAGATTAGCAATTTGAAATCCAAGATGGCGGATAATTCATGATATCCGATTTTTATATTTTTTTAATTTTGAGTGGGGTATGTATCAAATGAAAGGTATTGAAGAGTAGATTTCAAAAATGTATAACACTTGATGTTAACATTTTGTTGCGAAACATGTTAACATTTTTCGCCATTTTGTCAAAAAAAAAATCAAAACTTATCTCCCTTCCCCCCTTGCTAATTTTGTGTTCACAATACCAACGAAACCCTTTTTACGTGAGATTCACGCCTTACCAATTTTTTTTATTAATTTTTGGTTGCATCTCCTAACTTATTTTTGACTTATAATGCTACAAATAAAAAATAATTGCCAAATAATTGAAGAATATACCACGAGCCGGTATTTGCAATTCTTACTCCACCTAATACCCCCCCCCCCCCCCCCCCCGATTTTTATTGAATAGTTATATGTTGAACTTTCAATTAGTGCTAATTAAATTTGAGAATTTTACCATTTTATACAACTAAATACAAACTTTTTTTTAAACTACTATAGCAATATATACAATACTAATATTTTACTAATATATTATACAAATTAATACTTAAATTTTAATGACATTATATACAAACTTATAATTGCAAAATTAAAATAATATGTCTGATTAAATTTTTTATAATCTAAACGGAAAAATCTTTTTCACTCATTTCAGTCCTTTCAGCCTTTCACTCAGGCATTTTTCCCCTATTGTTTAATATCTGGAGAATAAGAAATGACGATCCTCTGCTTTATGAATGTCAAGGAAGCTTTTGTAACCAGCTTTACACAGCGCTCAACAGCCTGAGTATGACTAGGATAATTTAAATTAGCTTGAGGCATTCGACCGTCTAATACTGCTGCTGTGACCTCATCAGTAGAAATGACTCTTGTCAGCGGTG
Source organism: Gerris lacustris (assembly GCA_951217055.1). Classification (NCBI taxonomy): domain Eukaryota; kingdom Metazoa; phylum Arthropoda; class Insecta; order Hemiptera; family Gerridae; genus Gerris; species Gerris lacustris. Next base: position 49,499 of record OX578286.1, read on the forward strand.
GTCACTTTTATAGTGCTCCAGTCAATCATATTAACGTAGTTTGAGGCATCAAAAATAATTTTAGGAATTTTGGAAACCCTCCTTCCTCTTTGTTTTTTTAAAATTCCTGTTTCTTGCAGAGAGAACTTTATTCCATCCACCCTTTCTAACTTCAATATCTATATCTATTGGCCCAGAAAAAATATATGGACTTTTAGTCTTGCCATCCAAATGCTTTGTTAGATGCCGAAGTGGCAACTCATTGCTATGAAGTTGACATATTGACCACTGCAGAGATCTTCCTAGTCTGCTGCGCACAAACATACATTAATTTACACCTCTAGCTCCAAAAGTACTTATCTGATTAGAATGAAACTTTTATAGTTTATCGAAAGTAACCCGCAGATAGCCCCAGACTAATTTGAAACGTCTGCGCTTTTTAACTTTTGCTAAATTGATTCTTTATTTCGTGTAAAAAATCAAAACAATTTTGACATATTAAAGAAAAAAAAACGGGGGGAACGATTAAACCATAATTAGACAATAATGGCTTGTAAAAGCATAAAATCAAGAAACGTACGTGGATAGGATTTGAGGAAGCTATGTGCCACACCAATTGGCAGTCTATTTTAATTTTGCTTCCGAGCTTACCGAAGGTAACGGAAGCTATGTGATCGTTCTGAAGAAAGAAAAAAATGTACGTCTCTGATTTCAAAAATTCCAAGACAGAAATCCGTTTCAGACATCAGGGAACATCTTTGGTTCCGTGTCTGTCTGTCGGTCTGTCGGTCGGCCTGTCGTTCAATTTTTGCGAACCAACATATCTTAAAAACTACACGTCCAATTTCAATGAATTTTAGGTGGTAGGTCATAATTAGCCCATTGTTGGTCCCATATAAGTTTCAACCTTTTGCACCTATTTGTTTCTCATCCAGATGCGCACAAACATACATTTATTTACACCTATAGCTTCAAAAGTACTTATCTGATTAGAATGAAACTTTAATAGTTTATCGAATGTAACCCGCAGATAGCCCCAGATTAATTTGAACCGTCTGCGCTCTTTAACTTTTGCTAAATTGATACTTTAATTCGTGTAATAAATCAAAACAATTTTGACAGATTAAAAAAAGGGGGAAACAATTAAATAATAATGGCTTGTAAAAGCATAAAATCAATAATGTACGTGGATAGGATGCGAGGAAGCTATGGGCCACACCAATTGGCAGTCTATTTTGTTTATGATTTGGCATTAAAAAAATACTTATAACCCCAAATGTTTACCCTTTTACCACCAACCCCATTTTTTAATAGCGATATTAATACTGTAAATAAGGATAACCCCCGTCCTGTAATAACCCTGGCAGTTGATCGGGACTAAAACCCAAAAGAAAAAAAAAAAAAAAAAAAAATACTGTAAAAATCTTAACTCTCAATGGATTAAAAATACATATAATATTCAGCACTAAAGCTGCCACTGAATATTCAAAATAACCCATCAATAACCAGTGTGAAACATAAAAAAACATTGTCCATGGCCAAAGTGCTGAAACTGTGTAAAGTTATCATCTGGGAAGAATGCACTATCGCCCACAAACATTCCTTTGAGGCGTTGAACAGGACATTGAAAGACATAAAATCCAACGACAAACTATTTGGCGGCACTCTGTTACTCCTTTCAGGTGATTTCAGACAAACACTTCCCGTCATTCCACGTTCAACGTGACGCTGATGAGATCAACGCTTGCTTAAAATCATCGCCACTGTTTGTTGAAAAAGTACAGCTGAAAGTAAACATGCGCGTTCAAATGCTTCAAGATCCATCCGCTGAAACATTCACAAAACAACTGTTAGATATCGCCTGTAAGAACTAAGCACTAAGTTCGCAAGAATAAGACGAGAGCTCTTTTTCCTTGGAATTAAACCACTTTCCAAAATAAACTATATTTTTCTCTTTTACAAAAACTTGACATTCACAAACAAAACATTACCTTGACAACATCAAATACACTGCCAATTAGTGTGGCACATAGCTTCCTCGCATCATATCATGTACTTTATTGTTATATTAGCATTAAAGTTTTATTTCTTTATTGTTATATAGTTTATTGTGTAAGAACAATTAACATTTTTTTAGCGATCTTTAACACTTTATAGGGGTGTCGCTGTAGGTTTTACTAAAAAATTGTATTTGAAAAAAATGTTCGTCTCATTGAATAGATAAGGAATGATTTTTTTCCCGACCGAAAATTCCAATTTTAAATTTGAAGTTCACGTTTACGCGAGCGTTGCGTGTGAACGCTTGAACGAATAACGTTGTCCAACGAACTCGACCTGAGCATTGGTAAAATAAACATGTCTACCAAATTTCATCAAAATCGGGCAACATTTACTCAAGTTATCGTCGCACGTTTCACGATTCGCGGACACACAGACCGACAGACAGACAGACAGACACGAGACCAAAAATGTTCCCTGATGTCTGAAACGGATTCCTGTCTTGGAATTTTTAAAATCGGAGGCATAAAACTTTTTTGTTCTCAAAAGTGAACACAATGCTTCCGTTACCTTCGGTAAGCTCGGAAGCAAAATAAATTAAACAAAATAAAAATACAATGAAATAAATACCCCATATCCAACATCGGCGATGAAAAAGTTGCTGTACATGAAAATACTGGATGCATAAAATTGCCGACCGGTTTCTGCACAATCGTTAATTCGAAAAATGCTCTCATTGACCACATATTCCCCGATGTACACACACAATACATGAATCATGAGTGGCTGGCAGATAGAGCAATTTTGGCAGCAAAAAATGTGGACGTCAACAATTTAAATTTCAAGATACAACAGTTGTTGCCAGGGGACTTGGTGTCATACAAATCTATCGATACAGTTTGTGATGCCAACGAAGCTGTAAATTATCCAACAGAGTTTTTGAACTCATTGGATTTGCCAGGCATGTCACCGCACCATTTAAAACTGAAGGTTGGATCTCCGGTGATTTTACTTCGTAATTTGAAAAATTAGTCATTAAAAAATTAATGAAAAACATTGTCGATGCCAGCATTGTGAATGGTAAGTTCCGAGGCGAAAATGTATTGCTACCACACTACCACGAATCCCTATATGATTCCCACAGATGTGCCAATTGAATTCGATCGCGTTCAATTTCCAATGAGATTGGCATTCGCAATGACAATCAATAAGTCGCAAGGCCAAACGATGTCTGTTTGTGGCTTAGATTTCGGCACACCGTAATTTTCATACGGACAAATTATACGTGGGATGTTCTCGCGTGGTTAAACCATCCAGTTAGTTTGTGTTGGCCAAAGACGGACTAACCAAAAATATCGTAAACTCCATATCATCTTAAGAGATATAATTTTAAATATATTACTTAAGTTATTAAAGTGCAAAAACTCTCAGTGGTCGATAACTGATTATCAATCGATCAGTTATCCCCGCCAGGCGTCTACCGGGTTCACTACTCATACCCGGCAAACAGCACGGAGTAGGGATGAGAACCAAGCTGGTCTCCTGTCTTTCTCACACAATAAGCTTTCTCTGACTCCCTACACAGTTTTCGGCCATTATTATTGTTTTTTTTATCAATTGTCATAATTAGTGATACCAAATATGGATATCATTTTTTTTATGTATATATAACTTTTAAGAGATATAATTTTAAATATATTACTTAAGTTAATAAAGTAAAATGGATTAAAAAAATGAATGGTTGGTGTTTGATTATTTTGGTAGGCCATCATCGTCCACTGCGCTCAGTCATAGACCATATCCTCACACACTTACAATAAGTTAGTTATTTATTATTTAACTACCAAAATATTCACTAGAAATAATTTATATAGCAAAACAACGTTTGCCGGGTCAGCTAGTATTAGTATATATGTTACTAAGTTTATTGAAGCGAGCGTAAGCGAGCTTCTTACATTCAACGAAATATGCATCTTGTCTGTCTGTCTGTCTGTCTGTCTGTCTGTCTGTCTGTCTGTGTGTAACGTTTACGTGTCCGACGATAACTTGAGTAAAAGTTGACCGATTTAGTTGAAATTTAGTATACATCTTCCTTTTACTAATACTCAGGCTAAGTTCGTTGGACAGCGTGATCCGTCCAAGAGTTCGCGCGCAATGCTCGCGTAAACGTGAGCTTCAAATTTAAAATTGGAATTTCAGGACGGGAAAAAATTCTATTATCATCTATTCGATGAGACGAACATTTTTTCCAAATAACATTTTTTAGTAAAACCAACAACGACACTGCTATGATTTAATAAAGATCGCTAAAACTATTAAAGCGGACCTAAACGTTTAAAATAGAGAAAACAACCTTTTTACCGATATCTTACGTTCTAACGTAACGATTTTAATAAAACTTTATGTACATCGTCTAAAGTACAATTGAAACAAGTATGTAAAATTTCAACTTGATACAAGCAGTAGTATTTGAGCAATGAAGTAATACATTTATAATAATTGTTTAAAAGCTATGGTTAAGATTCTTATAGTCGTGTTGTATGAAGGTTTGTTATGAAGTAAAACCTTTATACTGAGTACCCCCACTCTACTCCACTACCCTCTTCCCCTTATCTTCAACTATGACATTCATCATGATTAACAAATTGAAGTATTCAGTATTTTATTGCAATACGCTCGCTTCAATGATAGAGCCACGCGATGCCTAGTAATATATGTCTGTCAGGCCATTTTGTAAGCGCGAATAACTTCAGAACCATTATGAGGATGATAGAAAAACTCCCTCAATTGTTTTAAGGTGTGTTCATAGCCTGCGTTTTTACGCGTTTCAGAATAATCTATAGGCTGTCATAACATGACGCAAGAAAAGTTGGCTTAAAACCAACTTTCTCGCATTGAAGCTAACCTGAATGAAACTTTCCCGTCCTATATTCAGGCTGATTCAATACGCAATGTTGCCGCAACAAGGACAAATAGACTAGTTTTTTTTTTATGAAAGGAAGGGTTCCCTTATTGAAGCGAGCGTAAGCGAGCTTCTTACATTCAACGAAATATGCATCTTGTCTGTCTGTCTGTCTGTGTGTGTGTAACGTTTACGTGTCCGACGATAACTTGAGTAAAAGTTGGCCGATTTAGTTGAAATTTGGTATACATGTTCCTCTTACTAATACTCAGGCTAAGTTCGTTGGACAGCGTGATCCGCCCAAGAGTTCGCGCGCAATGCTCGCGTAAACGAGAGGTTCAAAAATTAAATTGGAATTTCAGGACGGGAAAAGATTCTATCATCATCTATTCGATGAGACGAACATTTTTTCCAAATAACATTTTTTAGTAAAACCAACAGCGACACCGCTATGACTTAATAAAGATCGCTAAAACTATTAAAGCGGACCTAAACGTTTATAATAGAGAAAACAACCTTTTTACCGATATCTTACGTTCTAACGTAACGATTTTAATAAAACTTCATATACACCATCTAATGCACAATTGAAACAGGTATGCAAAATTTCAACTTGATACAAGCCAAATTCTTTGCGTAGTGACGAGATACATTTATAATAATTGTTTAAAAGCTACCGCGGGTGGTGAAGATTGTTATAGTTGTATAGTGTATAGGTTTGTTTAGGAAGTAAAGCTTTGTACCGAGTACCCCCACTCTTCCCCACACTACCCTCTTCCACTTATCTTCAACTATGACATTCATCATGATTAATAAATTTCAATGTTCAGTATTTCATTGCAATACGCTCGCTTCAATGATAGAGCCACGCGATGCCTAGTTAGTGTCTTGTTTAGTGTTGATATTGTTGCTGTTTGATTTTATGTACATTTCAAGAGAAAGTTAGGTAAGAACCCATGTCACTGTGTTCTTGTGAAGAACCTATGTCAACTCTTTTTGCTATTTTCTGTTTGCATATTTGTTGTTTCTTAATTTACTGTCTATATTTATATTTTTATCAATTTTATGTATTTGTAGATTATCACTGAAGAAGCTCAGGTTCCCTGGGCGAAACTTTGATGTAATAAAAAATCTTGTTACAAAGGACTTTTATTCCAAATAAATACCCTCGTCTGAGTTTGAAATTCTAAAGAAGTCCACTATACCTCTCTACAATTATAATTATTTAAATAATATATGTTTAAAAAAATTAATCTAAATATTTTTTGACAGCGATTGAACAGTTCTTCCTACAGACATTTCCACAGAACATAAAATATTGTCTATAGCTTTTTCGGAACTGTTGGTTAAATACATTTTTTATAATAAATAGGTAGTGCGTGAAGTCTCACGAAAAAAGGGTTTCGTTGGTGTTGTAACCATGAAATTAGTAAGGGGGGGGGGGGGGGGGGAAGATATTGATGTTTTTTGACAAAATGGCGTAGAAAATTAAACGCATTACTCAAGTGTTATATATTTTTGTAATCCACTCTTCAATACCTTTCATTTGGTACCTCACTCAAAATTTAAAATAAATATTTACTTTGGTGTGACATGAATTATCCGCCATCTTGGATTCCCAGTTAATCCGACCAAGTTGCTATTCTTATTTTTTCTTTGGCCCATCAGACCGCACATTTTTCATATTTTTCTATATTTTTAGTATGAGTGGAAATACGATTTTAATGGGGGGGACACGCAAAATGTTGATGTTTTTTGACAAAATGGCGCCGAAAATTGAACACTTTCCCTAAGTGGTATATATATTTGTAATCTACTCTTCAATACCTTTCATTTGATACCCCACACATAATTGAAAAAAAATACTTTTTTTCCCGAGACACAAATCAGCCGCCATCTTGGATTCCCAGTATATCCGACCACGTTGCTATTCTTATTTTTTCTTTGGCCCATCAGACCGCACATTTTTCATATTTTTCTATATTTTTAGTATGAGTGGAAATACGATTTTAATGGGGGGGACACGCAAAATGTTGATGTTTTTTGATAAAATGGTACCGAAAATTGAACACTTTCCCTAAGTGGTATATATTTTTGTAATCTACTCTTCAATACCTTTCATTTGATACCCCACTTAAAATTTAAAAAAAATATTTTTTTCGCATGACGTGAGTTATCCGCCATTTTGGATTTGAACAGCTGATAATTTTGAGTTCGCTATATTTTTCCTTTGTGCGCGTCAAAACGATATTTAATATTGGAAAGTTTCATGTTTCTATCTGTTTTTATTCAAAAGTTATTGGAACCGTACAGACTGACAGACAGACAGACACATGAACGAAACTATAAGGGTTTCTTTTTTTGGTTTTACCAACGAAACCCTAAAAAGTAAAATTAGAATTTTGAAATCTATTTAGAAGCCCCATTCTCCGCCCCACATTAAGTTAGAAACGTTTTGTAGCCTATAACACCCGCAGAATTGAGCTTAACATTTTACCCAAAAACCAACAAAATCTGTTGAGCCGTTTGGACGTGATTGACGCACAGACAAACAGACACAAATTTTCTAAACTTGAATTCTTTATCAGGACTACTCATTTAGTGTAAATACAAAATTTGAGCCCAATCGTATAAATGTACAGACACATCTCCAATCTATATATATAAAACTAAGAGTGACAGTGACTGATCATCAAAAATTCTCCTACTTCCCATTGACCTAGAGATTTGAAATTTGGTACATAGATAGAGTGTACCATAAATAGGAAAGTGCGGCCATTTTGATTTCGATATGTGTCCGCCATATTGAATTATAGCCGCCATCTTGGATTTTTTCATCAGTAATTCTCCTACTTCCCATTGACCTAGAGATTTGAAATTTGGTACATAGGTAGAGTGTACCATAAATAGAAAAGTTCAGGTGTTTTGATTTCGATATATAGCCGCCATTTTGAATTATAGCCGCCATCTTGGATTTTTTCATCAGTAATTCTCCTACTTCCCATTGACCTAGAGATTTGAAATTTGGTACATAGGTAGAGTGTACCAATACTAGAAAAGTGCGGGTGTTTTGATTTCGATATATAGCCGCCATATTGAATTATAGCCGCCATATTGGATTTTTAAAACACGTGTATATTTTTATGTGTCGTGTATCGTTTTAAAGGCCTTGATTAATACTTTAATGTTGTGGTATTTATTTATTTTTAAAATTTTTTGTACGGGTACATTTGTACCGATTTGTACTTTTGGTTCAGGTTAAGAAGGTGAAATAATTTTTTTAAATTTTATTTTTACATTTATTAGAATTCATTAGCCTAAATAATGATCTTATACATGGTTTGATTTTTAAATATATTTTTGGTACCTATGGGTACACGGGTACAAATATGCTTTTAAACACAAAACCTACTTTCATGTATATCGTTGAAAAACTCTTGAATAGGCCTTTTAATGTAGTTATGTAGTGTTTTGTGATATTTTTACTTTTTAGGGGGGTAAAATTGAAAAAAGTCCTTATATAGCTGTTTTTTGACAATGGTTCCTTAGGTTTTGGTTGAAATTTAAAACATTGTTATTATTTTTTACTCTCCTTTTCGAGACGTTTACGAATATACCTCATTTATTTTGTTATCTTCATTTTGACTTTTTAGGGTAAAAAAATCACAGGGGTGTGGCTTGACGATTTTTTGGTAAAAAATAAAGTTTGTACTATCTTCATGAAATTTGTCACGCTTATAACAATGAAAAATACAAGACGAAAGTGCTCTTGGACTTTTTTTTCCAAGACTCTTAGTTTCAGAGAAAAAGCCACTCAAAGTTCATATTTGGCAATTTTTGGGGTTTTCGATTGGCCATTTTTTGGGCTTTAAAAGTGCTAAATGGTAAACTGACGGCATATTTGTAATCTACTCGACGGGGGCTTTAAAAAAACGTATAGTTTGTATGGGGTTGTCGACAACTTTTTTTGCCCAAATTTTCCGGCTCAAAATCTGGGCCCAAAAATAGGGTAATTAATAAAAAATTAAAAATATGAGAAATATTGATTCGATTTGATTTAAAATTTGCATGCATGCCTTATTTAATATTAGGAACTCGGAAAAAAATTAATACTTGAACATATTTGTACACATGTGTACTTTTGGTACATACGGTACCTAATGTGTTATTTTAACTTGAGATTTTATGTTGTGAAACAATGTTATTAGTAATGATTTTATTTAGTAAGCTTTATACCATTCAGTGAATTTAATTTGTTTTAATATAATGTTGGTACCTATATGAGGTACATGGGTACAATGATCGAAATGCTCGAAATATATCATATTATATATAATTTTACAGTGCTTGAAAAGTACTTTCATTGTTTTTATGTACACTTTTTCAAAATTTTACATTTTAAGGGGTGTAAAGCATAAAAAACCGTTAATTTATCTGTTTTTCCGAATTGGTTTTTTAGATTATAATTTAAATGGAAAACTAATAAATAATTTTTTACTGCTCTTATCGAGACCTTTACAACAATACCAATTTTGATAATATTCGATGAATGAATAAACCACTGCTGCTGCTCAGCAGAGTAAGGATTTTTTATTCGATAGACTGCTGCGCATTTGATTTGTTTTGATTTTTTTTTTAGTTCCGTGAATTGTTGGTTGAGTTAGTCTAATTGTAGCCGTTACTCTTGGCGACAAGCTTTCTACATCAGTTTTCTGGTGTTTAATTTGACATAATATGACCAACCAATGAGAGAAGACTTTGAGAAAGGCTTGGGTTTGTCTTTGTGGGGGGGGGGGGGTGCATTGTTTTGTTTATTTTTGACACATTTTGACCGTTTTTGATACGGCGCGGCAATAAAAGAATAAAGTGTATAGAAAAATAAAAATATAAATTAATCAAATATAGATATATGTAAAAATTACAAGATAAAAAGAACTTTATATATACTACGTTTTTTAATTCAATTAATTTATCTTCATATTCAATTATTTATCTTCTTTGTTTAATTGGTTTACTTATTCTTTTTCGCTGTCATTCACTGTTTACCTCTTAATAAAAAATCTTAAATTTGAAATCTGTCAAAATGAAGGATTGTAAATATTTGGGATATGACAAAACAAATAAAATAACTTGCGGATTTTTTCCGAACAGACTTTCCATGAAGCAAATTTGCTGAAAACTAATTAAATTCTGCTGAAAAATTACTAAAAGCATTAAAATATTGTTTGTGCCATGCCCTAAGGAACTTCATTTAGAAACTAAACTTCAAACGCATTCTAGCGGTGAACTAACAAACTAAGACATACAAAACTTTTACCAACAACAGTTTTATGAGTTAAGATTTCATTTCTGATGCAATAATATTATTAAATAAAAAAAAATTACACTGTTAAACAAAATACATTATCCACATAGTTAGTGCCAAGTAAATATGTAGGAAATATAAAAACTTATGGTTAAATTCATTTATAATGAAAAATATATTTTATATAAAAAAAAGCAGGTCATATATTTAATTGAGATAAAATGTTTAAAAATAAGCAATAAAAAATAATATAAACTAATTGCACTAAAATACAAAATTATTTAATAAAAAAGATATATTACTTATATTGTTTTAATTATTTTTTACACCTAGCACCAACTTCTAGACGAATAAGGCACGCGAAGCGTGCCAATTCGGCTAGTCTTATATATATTTAATATTAATAGCAGGAGTTACAAAGAATAACAATAATACTTCGACTTGTGTTCCATTGTCAAATTAAAAATATTGAAAATTCAAATTAAGAGACTAGCATAAAAAACCAATTAATAAGGATTTCAGTTCTTTATCAAAGTATTTTTGTCTGAGAGATTTTAATTTATCAGGCAGAACATTCAAAAGTCTTATTCCAAGCACACTAGGATCATTCTTGGTTATTAAAATAGTAAAAAAAAAAAAATAGTATTTTACTTTTAAAACAGTAAAATAAAATACTATTTTACTTTTAAAATAGCAAAGGAATAAAATTAATTTAATTTTTTATTATCAAGAATTGTTCAATCTGGTTTTTACAAAATCATAAATAAATGCCTCTATTAAACTTGGTAAGGAAATCTAGGAAAAGTTTTATATAATATCAATATATTTTTTTTCCTTGTAAATATTTACATATAATGTGCGTGTTTTTTTGGAATAAATTTAGTGTAAATAGGCCATAAGTAGGAAGAACTCCGCAAATGCCGGATATACTGCATCGCATTTAAACATTAATATTCTTTTCCCGCCATTACGCGGGAATATGCGCAACGTGTAGCCTGGATATACCTAATACAAGAAAACATTTATTTTTCCTTGACTTTCCATATCTTTGAAAGGAAACTCGATTCTTAAACTCAGGCAAAGTTTTAAATAATTTCATTTATTTCGATGAAAATAGACTATTTTACTTCGTTTTTATTAGCTTGCTTTCTTGTTTGTTTGTCCAGTACAAATCTGGCAATCGATTTCTAACTAACTTCCCGAATAGCTAAACATTTGAAACTTTTAGCATAGCTCAGAACACGATGACAATGCATTATTTTAATACTTTTAGCCATCTTTCAGTAGAATTTAATTGGGTTTCAGCAAATTTTGCCGTATGGAAAGTTAGTTTGGAAAAAATCCGCAAGTTATTTTTTTTTTTTTTTGACATATCCCATAGTATTTACAATCTTCATTATGACGGGTTTCAAATTTGTGATTTTTTATTAAGAGGTAAACATTGAATGACAGCGAAAAGTAAACAATGAAATTAATTAATTGACGTGTGACTCCTAGGTTTGTTTACACTTGTTGTAACGGTTTACCTTTAGCATGCCGCTGCTCGAGTCGGAGGAGGGGTGAATTCCCTTAGTAAGGAAGAATTTAGGGCCGATGATTAAATTGAGCGCCACCTCGCCTACGGAAAATTTAGGGGAAGAAGTTAATACGGGACGACGAGGGATCCCGGGAAGGATAAAAGGAATGAGAGAGGAGAGAGGGAACAATTAGGACGGATGAAAGGAGGAAGGACACTAAAATTATTAGGACAAAAAGGAATAATATAGATGGATAAGACACAAAAAGAAAATACAGAATATGAAAAATCTATAATAATAAACCTGTTTGATAAACAAAATTATACAATAATAAAATCTCCTTAAAATAAAAGTTAATCCTACTTACAATGATAAAAGAAAAGAAAAAGCCCTAGGTCCCCCGGGGAAATAATAGAAGGTAAATATAAGAAAATATAATTATAAGTTATTAGTGGTAGATCGGAGATGGATTGATCGATGTTCGGTCCCCGAACTCCAGCGGTGAACTCCACTTCTTTAGTGGGGAGGGGAGGTTGTACAAATAATTTGATATATTAGAATACCTGGGGTTACGTAGGTATACCAAAGAGTGAGTTGGGAGGTTCAAGTCCGAGCTCTGTAGTAAGCTCCTTCAGCTGACTCTCATGAGAGAAAGGGAGCCAGGGTGGCCGAGGTCGTAAAGACACCGTGCTCAGCTATCACTGAGTCGAGGCAACTCGAGGTCGTGGGTTCGATCCCGGGCCGTGATACACTGAATGCATCTATGAATTGCGGACGGAGCAGGGCGAGGGACACCCCCTGAGGGGTTCTCTTCCCCCACGTCGTCTAGTGGGTTCGATCCGTGTCATGAAATGTGATCTGTATCTATGGTTCGAGGTCGGAGTAGGGCGAGGGGACCCCCTGACGGGTCCTCTTCCCCCACACTTTGAAGCACGCTCATATAGCTTACTAATGACCACATCATACTCGCTTCGGCGGTACAATGTACAAATGTATGATGTGTGAAGTAGCTGGAACTCTCCACCACGGGGCAAGTAAAATGGGTCTACTATAAGGCCTGATTGCTAGGTTCGAACAAGTGGTTCGTCCTACCTGTCTAGTAGGAAGTACTAGGTAACTACTGCTACTGCTACTGCTCATGAGAGAACGGAGCGGTCCAGTAATCCCTAGAGTTCTAGTAAAGGTTACGGCTCCGAAATATAGTCTGCAAGGATTTCTGAGTAGCTCAGTTGGACCCGCACAGTTATTGACACCCCACACTCTAAAATCCCGCACTTACGATATGTGACGGCCGATCCGTAGAAAACTTATTTTATGGATAACCGTGTGGGTTACGAATGTTCCGGCCGATAGAGTCAAGCCGAACGTTCAGTACCTGAGCCTAGCCATATAAAAAATATATATAAAAAAATATATATAAACAAAAAAAAAAATATATTACAAAAAAATATATATAAACTCAACCAACTAATCTTGGTTGTTACATTATGATAAGGAGAGGGAAATTTAGGAATTCGGGGTTCATCTAAAGCCGAGGCCACACATTGGCCGACATTTGCCAAATACCTTCCAAGGTTCCAAGTGTGGCCGCTCTACCATTGTCAAATATCGTCAAATGTTTGAGTTTGGAAGGTATTGGAAGGTTCCAATATCCAATACCGATACAAAGGAGCCGCCTTCCTTTCCCCAACACCCAAAACGTCTGCCCACATATTGGTCAAATATTCTACAACATCACGCACATAATATAGAATATATAATATGGATGTATTATCGTATATCATTAAAAATAATCGAATTATTCTATAGAAATTATTTAATTAAATGTATATTAATATAGATTACATTAAATAAGTAGAAATTAATTATAGAAATAATTATTCTATAGAAATTAATTAATTAAATGTATATTAATATAGATACATTAAATAAATGTATTAAATTATTATATACAATAAATTAAATTATTTATGCAATTATAATTCATCATAAAATTGAAAGTAATCATGATTTTAATTCAATCATGCCTGTTTATAAATAAATTATTAGTGATATATATACGAGTTACATTCTATCGAGAACTTTTAGATGCTGATTGGAAAACCCTTTTGCTTAAGTATTTTCCTTTTTTATCATTAAAAGGAAACTAACTTCCAATTTTGAATGTTCTAGACCAATAAGTTGCGCAGATGTTTATGACTGAATTAATTATTAATGCAATTATTTTTTATCTTTTTAAAAATTAAATTAATGTTTTTTGTTTAATTTAATAACCGCGGGCTGCATCCAGCAAACGAAACTGATAAAGATGATTTTATGTGAGCTGATGAGAGTGTTAAAATACCTACAGCAATATTATTATTTCAACTCTCACGGACGCGGGAGAATCCACGTAGTGTGTATTGGAATCAAATATTGGCCAAGGAACATTGGGCCAATGTGTGGCCAGCCTAGTCACTGGTGAGTCATTGCAGCAGTGGGAGGCAAATGTTGGAATCAAATATTTGTGAATGGGTCTATTGCCAAAGGTCGGCCAAGTGTGGCCCAGGCTTAATTCGAGTCTTCTTCAGATGATGAATTTGATTTGAAAGACTTGAAGGTTGTCTTCAAGTCTTTGACATGCCATGACCCTAGGCTGTTGCTATCCCTATCTTCTAGCTCAGTGTTTCCCAAAGTGTGGTACGCGTACCCCTGGGGGTACGGGAAGAGTCTGGTGGGGGTACGCGCTGCACCGGGCTTTGACTGTGCAGTCAATTTTATCCTTCTCAGGTTTATGTTGAGGCAAGGGTTCATCATAATTTGATTCCCTGTTAATTTTGTTCTTAAATTGGATATTGGTTTTCGTTTATGTACTAAAAAAATTGCTTATATTGTTATTGAAGTTTTCGCATATTTTATTATTATTTTTTTATTCATCCTATTTCTTGTTAGATTTGTTCCATGACGACTAAAGTCGTGGGACAAATCCCAATGAGTGAAGTGACTCACATTATTAGACCTGACTCCTTGGTTTTAGTTGTTTTGGTTTTGGACAAATTACTTTTTAAGAGTAATAATTTGTAAATATTTGACACGCGTACCGTGTTAAAAAGGATTAAACCTAAAGGGTTGACAATGTTCCAATATAAGCGGGAACAAATTATAACCGTTTTACAGAAAGAAAGTAGTTAATATTTATATTATTTCATTTTTCTAAAGAACAATACCCCGCGATTGACACAATTAGAAAAATATAATTAAATATTTAAAAAAACCAAAATAGAAATGCATTTTTTTTAACGAGGGGTACTTAGTGTTACGAAAATTATAGAGAGGGTACACAGATGTTAAAAGTTTGGGAAACACTGCTAGCTCATACATTAACGGGTTGATTCGTTGTCGTACCCAGCATCTCTGAAACCGAGGTTCTAGTTTTGCTGAGAAGTAATCAGCAGCACTGGATTGGGGATAGGTTTTCTTCCAAACCTCATCTCCTGGGTGGAAAGTCCCATATCTTCGTCTCAGATTGTACCGACGACCTTGCCGTTCATGAGCTTTCCTTAACCTTCCCTGAACATCATCCATTACAACTGACATCCGTGTCCCAAAATTATCTATTGGTTGATCTTCATTTCCCTCCAGAGCGTCAGCCTCCTGGTGAATTTTATACATATCCCCTACACATAAGGCTTTCCTTCCGAAATTCAGATAGTTAGGAGTGTATCCGGAGCTCTCGTGAACTGCAGAATTAAGAGCAAATTGCACTTGGGGTAGTAACCGGTCCCATGAGCGATGGTTTCCTCTCACATGGGCAGCGATCATGTGTTTTATCGTCCTATTTACCCGCTCTGTAGGGTTGCACTGGGGACGGTAATAGGGAGTAAATTTGATTTCCACCCCAAAGTCAGCCTTTTTCTAGCAAACTCCTTACTTCGATATTGGGGACCGTTGTCACATACAAGCCGCTCCGGAGCACCAAATAACAGAAATACATCTTTCTCCAAATGTTTGAGGATAGCGGTGGATGTGGCTGTGCGAAGGGGGAAAAGTAATACAAACTTAGTTAAGCCGTCGGTAATCACTGGAAAAAAGATATTTATGATGGGATGAAGAAGGAGGAAAAGGTCCCATGAGGTCGGTTGAGATAACTTGCCATGGTCTATTGAGTATCCGAGCTTCTCCCATTAATCCTTTCGGCAGGTTTTGGTCGGGCTTGATTGCCATACAAGTGTGACATCTGGCAACGTATTTCGCTGTATCCGCTGCCATCCGGGGCCAGTAGAACGTCTCAGCAATCCGATGGCGGGTCTTATATCGCCCCAGATGTCCTGCCGTAGGCGTACCTACCCACATATTTTAAAAATATAGCGACTTAAAAAAAATAATTAGGGTAAAAAATGTTAAGAGTTATAATTTTTTTTATTTTTTTTCGACACCGTGAGGGGTATCATATGAAAGGGTACGTCGAGCTGATTACAAAAATATATAATTCTTTGGTCATGACTTTGATAGGGCGAGCGTAGGCGAGTTTGAAGTGGGTGTGAAACGTGTCCCCCACTTCTATCTCGCTTATGTGAAGTGCAAAAAATCTGAAAAAAATCCTGAACATTCTTCGACCAAAAGTAAAGATACCACTTTTTGAAAATTCCGAAAAAAATATTATTTATTTTTTTATTGACAAAATACGTTTTTTTATAACTATGGTCTTTTCGATGTATTTATATGGTTGTAGTCCGGTTCAGTGGGAAAAAAATACTTTATCAGAAGTTTGTTTATGAGTTTTGAGAATATCAGACCCGTAGGATAGTTCAAAGTAAGCTTTTTAGCATTAAAAAAAAAAACACTGTTAATAAACTTTACAGTTAAACACTATACACTGTGACCTACGGACCCTCGCTGTGTGCTGACTAGCACACACTTAACCTGTTTATATAATATTTTAAATTAGTAGGCCGGGTAGGAAGAAAACAGTCCTATTTCCTACCAACTACAAACATACTCTTTAACTATAAACTCATCATAATTAACTTTTTTCTCAATATTCAATACATATTTATTGTAAGACGCTTGCTTAAATGATACAAATAATGCTTTTCTTTTAATTTTGCCTTAACTCCGCTAGGTACAAACTGTTAGTAACTTTTAATTTTGTCTCTTTTCTAACTCCGCCATGTATAAGTAGTTAGCAGAGTATACGACTTTGCAGTGTGATTTTATAATTTATATTTAATGAAAAATGTAAGGAACTTCGTTCCTACCGGTTGACCCGCGACACCGTACACTTATATTTTTACATTACACAATGAGCATGTTTGAGCCGAAGAGAATCCACACTCGAGGAAGATGACTCACTGTCAAAAATCAATTAAAATTAATGTATGGCCGGCAACATTGGGGAATTCTCTCTGGGATACTGCATTCTTCCTGGTAACCTAAACGAGGAAATGACCGCAACTTCTTAGCCACCTAGTTATTTGATTTTTTGGAAAATATTCCCTTAGCGAGGGTATTTATGTACCAACCTTTGGTACTTCCCCTCTGGCCCCTCCTTATTTAAGTGGACTATGTCGACAACGGCTCGCTACAATTTTCTTCATTTGATAATAATTTTCTCATTGGAAATTATGCTTCTATAAATTTGCCTCCGCCCGCTCACCTGATTTGAATTCCATGGATTTTAGTGTTTGTGGGGTTTTGAGGGAAATAGTTGATATGTATACCCCATAGATGATTATGATTACTATTGATAAATTGCGTCATCGTATTCTGAAAGCCTTCACACAAATTCTCGAAGAAGAAAAACCTAATAGAATATTATTTTCACCTGAAAATGGTTGCAGGTGTGTGTGGTGGACATTCTAAAGAATAATTGCGGTTTTCAGAAAGAAATACTTAGGAAATTATTTGTCTTATTAAGAAGTATAATTGGTGCAAAGTTTAGCGCTATCAAATTTTTTTTTTTAATTTTTGACGATTAAAATGGATTTATGACATTAATAATTTATTATTGTCCGAACGTCACAAGTACATGTAAGTACCTACTGACTTTTGTACCAAGTTTCAAATCTCTAGTTTAAAAACTATGGAGTTGTTATTTTTGTTTTGATATTAAAATCAATTAAATAAACATTATTGCTTCCGAGCTTACCGAAGGTAACGGAAGCATTGTGTTCACTTTTGAGAACAAAAAAGTTTTATGCCTCCGAGTTTAAAAATTCCAAGACAGAAATCCGTTTCAGACATCAGGGAACATTTTTGGTCTCGTTTCTGTCTGTCTGTCTGTCGGTCTGTGTGTCCGCGAATCGTGAAACGTGCGACGATAACTTGAGTAAATGTTGCCCGATTTTGATGAAATTTGGTAGACATGTTTATTTTACCAATGCTCAGGTCGAGTTCGTTGGACAACGTTATTCGTTCAAGCGTTCACACGCAACGCTCGCGTAAACGTGAACTTCAAATTTAAAATTGGAATTTTCGGTCGGGAAAAAAATCATTCCTTATCTATTCAATGAGACGAACATTTTTTTTCAAATACAATTTTTTAGTAAAACCTACAGCGACACCCCTATAAAGTGTTAAAGATCGCTAAAAAAATGTTAATTGTTCTTACACAATAAACTATATAACAATAAAGAAATAAAACTTTAATGTTAATATAACAATAAAGTACATGATATGATGCGAGGAAGCTATGTGCCACACTAATTGGCAGTGTATTTTTGTTATAAAATATTTAATAATTTTAGTTTACTTAATCTCCGTTCCGTTTTAGTTTACTGAAATCCGTTTCAGACTCGTGGCTGTCTGTCTGTCGGTCTGTGTCCGCGAATTATGAAACGTGTGACGATAACTTGAGTAAATGTCGACCGATTTTGATGAAATTTGGTAGACATGTTCATTTTACCAATGCCCAGGACGAGTTCGTTGGACAACGTTATCCGTCCAAGCGTTCTCGAGCATCGCTCGCGTAAACGTGAACTTCAAATTTAGAATTGGAATTTTAGGTCAGGAAAAAAATCTAACTTCATCTATTCAATGAGACAAACATTTTTTTTCAAACACAATTTCATAGTAAAACCAACAGCGAAACCGCTATGAAGTGTTAAAGATCGTTAAAACTATATTAATAGTTTGTACACAATAAACAATATAACAATAAAGTATTATAACAATAATGTTAATGTTAATGTAACAATAAAGTACATGATAGGATGCGAGGAAGCTATGTGCCGCACTAATTGGCAGTGTATTTTTGATGAAACCAAGCCTACAACATGGCGCAATTGGCGCATGCACTTCTACGAAAAAATTAGTGGTTTTGCCAGTTTTGCGCCTGTAAAGTCGGACTGTTGTTATGCCCGGATTCGGTTTTTGGAACGTATGAAATGAAAAAGTATTCAATTTTTATCAATATACAGGCAAAACTTCAATTTGATGTTTATAGATAGAAAGTTCTGCCCCCTCCCCCGCACCTTTTATTTCATTTATTAAAAGTAAAAATTGATGAGAGTGGTTCCTTTGCTTCATGCATGTATGTATTTATTTAATAGTTTAGGTAAGCCCCCTCCCCGGTGATATTTGAACTGGAGTGAAAGGTTTCTTTAGGGGGTGTTTGGAGGGGAAGGTTATAAGGGAGTGGGGGGTGAAGGCGGTAAGGGGTAGCTGGTGAAGAGTAAGGGCCAAGTTATGCAACAATGGGTGCCCGCAGTGCCTTCTTTATCATAAAAATATTCTTATATCTCCCTCTAGGCCCCACGCCCTTCTCCTCCCCCCCTTCCCTTTATTTTCTTTTTGAAGTACATGGTATATATAAAAAAATTGTTTTAATTGTATATCAAATACATATATATACACACACACATATGTATATACATATAAATGATATTATGTGTGTAGAATTCTGGTTATGATGCGGGCTTGACTAATTTTTTTAGGGTCCGTAGGCAAAACCAAGGAACCTTATACATGTTTTCCTGCGTGTGTCTGTCCGTCCGTCCTGTCGCATGCTCTCACGGGTACACCTTTTGTTCGATCACTTTGAAATTTGGCATGTATGTGTCTTGTACCTACCCACATATTTTAAAAATAAAGCGACTTAAAAAAAATATTTTTAAAAAAAATTAGGGTTAAAAAATTTACATTTTCTTTCGACACCGTGAGGGGTATCATATGAAAGGGTACGTCGAGCTGATTACAAAAATATATAATTCTTTGGTTATAACTTTGATAGGGCGAGCGTAAGCGAGTTTGAAGCGGGTGTGAAACGTGTCCACCCCCCCTCTATCTCGCTTATGTGAAGTGCAAAAAATCTGAAAAAATTCCTGAACATTCTTCGACCAAAAGTAAAGATACCACTTTTTGGAAATTTCAAAAAAAAATATTTTATTTTTTATTGACAAAATACGCTTTTTTATTTATTTATTTATTTATTTAGTTGTTTTAGGTGCATGACTACTGGGTTACAGCACCTATACAATAGTTAGTTACAAGTACATGGTATAATTTATAAGTACAACTATTACCAATTACAATCCTGCATTACCTATTCTTGAAATAATTAACTAGCAGTAAAGAAAATAAATAAATAAATAAATAAAATAAAAATAAAAAAATAAAAAGAAAAAATAAATAAATAAATAAATAAATACACAAAAAATAAATAAATAATAAAAAAAAAATAAATAATATTACAAAGTAAAACAAGATAGAAGTATGATAATTAAATGTTACAATAGAAGTCGGCGTCCTGTAGGTAGCTTATCAGTCTAGTGAGCGTAGTCTGGTTGTCAGCTAAGGTCTCTGGTAAATTGTCAGGTAAGTTGTGTAAGTTTCTAAGTGTATCTAGGCGGTGGCAGTCAGTCAGTAGATGAGCTACAGTCAAGGTATCGTCACATAATCTGCATCGCGGTCCTTCCTTATCTCTTGTAAACAAATAACTGTGGGTTAGTCTGGTGTGTCCTATTCTCAGTCTGCAAAGTACCGTCTCTTCCTGTCTTTTTTTTCTATATGAGGAGGTCCAGTCGCCTATTAGAGGTTTTATACATCTCAGTTTGTTGTTAGTGGTGCCTGTCCAAGTCTGTTGCCATTTTTTGTAGATTTTTGTCCTAACATAATGGTCAAAGTCCCTTGGAGTGATTTCTGTCTCCACTGGCTGTCCGTCATTTATAGCTTGTTTCGCTAGCAAGTCTGCACTCTCGTTACCAGAAATCCCTACGTGACTAGGTATCCAACAAAATCGGACTTTTAATTTACTTGTTACAATGAAGTTCCTAATTTTGGTAATAGTCAAATTTTGAACATATAGTTTTTCCAAAGACATTAAAGCAGATTTAGAGTCGGTGTAGATGCTAAGTGTTTCTATTTCTTGGTTGGCAGCTGATTTTAGTGCTTGAAGAATGGATTCCAGTTCCATCGTGAAGACCGAACTCCACTTGGAGCATGAAAACATTCCTGATTCTGACGATGTAAAGAAAGCACAGCCGGTTCCCTCTGTAGTTTTTGAGCCATCCGTATAAAAGTTCGAATATAAGGGGTGGTCGTTCTCGTCCTTTAAGTGGCCTTGTCGGAATTGATCTGGGTGGACCTGGTCTTTCTTCTGCCGCGAGAGGTAGTGTGTCTTTGGGGGGTCTCATACTCCAGGGTGCCGTAGGAGATACTGTGTATTTACTGATTCTAGTACAATCTAAGGGAAGTTCGTATTCTTCGGCAAGGGTCTTGAATCGAACAGTTTATAAGCACAGTTGTCCGGAAAGCGTTTAATTTTCAGTCCGTACCGCAAAAGTAGGAAATCACGCCTAAGAGCCAAAGGAGGTTCATTTGCTTCGACCAATAAACTGGTTACTGGACTGGTCTTGAAGGCTCCTAGTGCGAGGCGTAAAGCTGTATTGTGGACTGGATCCAGGCGCCTTAGATCTTTGTCTTTAGCCGAGCCATAAGCTATACATCCATAGTCGATTTTACTTCGTACAATGGCACGATAGAGATGAAGTAGTGATGCTCGATCAGCTCCCCATTTTAGATTCTGAAACATGCGAAGAAGGTTGAGGTTCCTTAGGCACTTAGCACGGACTTCTTCAATGTGCGGACGCCAGGTCAACTTTCTGTCAAACTGAAGGCCGAGGTATTTGATAGTCTCAACTACAGGAATTTTTTGGCCGGATAGTGTAAGATTTACCTGGGGAATCCCTCGTTTCTTTGAAAAAACGACGCATTTTGTTTTATTCCCAGAAAATAGTAGGCCATTTTTCTTTGCCCAATCGTTCATTCTATTTATAGCTTGCTGCATAACAACTTCAGCTGTCTTCAAGCATTTTGATCTGAAGAGAATGGTCATATCGTCTACAAATAGAAGGGGCTCGACACACGGTGGTAGCGAATTCACGACATCATTGACAGCAAGCAAGAACAAGGTGCAGCTGAGAACAGCTCCTTGGGGCACTCCGTTTTCCTGTTCGTATGAACTTGAGAGAAAACTTCCCACTTTGACATTAAACGTCCTTCTTGATAAGAAGTTGTTTATGTAGTGCAGTAAGTGTCCTCTGAAGTCCATGCGGTGCAGTTGAAGGACAATTGATTGTTTCCACGTTCTGTCGTAGGCCTTCTCAAGATCAAAGAATACTCCTAGCGATGTTTTTTCTTGAATAAATCCGTCTCTCACGTAAGTTTCTAATTTTGAAATGTTGTCTATTGTAGATCTGTTCTGCCGGAAGCCGTTCTGATGCGGGGAGAAAAATTTCTTTACTTCAAGTACGTAGGTCAGTCGAGAGTTTACAATTTTTACTTCCATGAAAATGGAAGTATGGTGATACTCTCCAAAACGTGATTCCGAGATCTCTGTGAAGGAGGGGTCTTACGGACCCGGGGGTATCATTGAAATCCGTTTCATATACATGTATGTCTGTGCGTACGTATGTATGTACGTACGTACGTACGTTCGTTCGGAACTTAAAACCTTTATAACATCGCTTCAAGACATGCGGTTTTCGGCATTTTTTAGGACATTGGACGGAAAAACTGATGGCGCAAACCCGAACATCGTAGCTTACGACGTTTCGGAGCTACAGTCACTTAAGCACGAAATCGGTCTGTCGACGATAACTTTAGTAGGCTTTATTTGATTTCAATTTCCTTTGGGGTATATATGTGTCCTATATGGTAGATTGTACCTATACTTTTTGAGCAAAATCGGACAAGCGGTTTGGGAGATATTGGTATTTTAGTGTTTTTTTAAAGTTTTTTTCGCAACCAAATTGCGGCTAAACTGAAAGTCGTATCGAAAAGCGGATAACACCAGTTTAACCAATTTTAAATAATCTACAACTTTTGTCATATGACTTTTTGTCGTAGGACCATCCCTTCTACCTTAAATAGTCATTTTTGTTAAATTTTCGACTTTGAGCTCTTATATTATTCGAAATAATTGACCGATTTATTTCGGAACCAAATTGCGGCTAAACTGTAAGTCGTATCGAAAAGCGGATAACACCAGCGGTAACTGATTTTAAAAGATCTACAACTTTGGTCCTATGACTTTTTGTCGTAGGACCATCCCTTCTACCTTAAATAGAGACATGTTATCAGTTGATTTTAAATTTTTAAATTCTTTTATTATTATATTCTTATATCGTATTGTTAAAAACAAGTATAAAGAAAATGTAAACAAACATTGTATAATCAAGTTTTTTGTTATAAAGGATAAAGATTGATAAATTTGTTTTATTTTCGCATAAACTCACCTTGAACTCTAGATGTAAACAAACCTCTTCTCTCTCTAATCTTTTTACATACTACCGACATTTATTAAGGTAAAATTTTATTTTTATGTTAACTATATATTTAATTGTGTTTATTATCATTATTATTTTTGTTTAATTTTGGATTTTTGTTGCAAAACTATAATCGATATTAGCTGTTTGTATGATGAAGTTTATACTTAGTTCTCTCTTGCTCACGTATTGACACCACAACATTTCATGGAAGTCATGTGTGGGATTTCCACACCGGTACTTTCTAGAAGTTTTCCAAGGGTTTTGGTCATGGCTATTGGTCTGTAAGATTCAGTCTGTGTGGAGTCTTTGTTTGGTTTAAGGATGGGAATTATGGTCGCTAGTCGCCATCTATCTGGATAACTGTCTGATGTCCGTAGTACATTGTAAAGTTGTAGTAAGTAGCGCTTAAAGGAGGACGGTAAGTTTTTAATCATTAAGTTGTGAATCTGGTCTGGTCCGGGTGCGGTATTCTTTAGTGTCTTTATGGCGGTATCAAGCTCCCACATGCTGAAGGGCATATTATAGTCTTCGGTGTTGTCGGAGTTAAAACTCAATTCTTCGTTTTCAGTCGTTCTTTTTAGATCTAGGAAGTGCATAGAGTACGTCGCAGTTGAACAGACTAGGGCAAAATGTTGAGCAAGGCGTTCTGATACTTGTTGGGGTTCCGATATAATTTGAGGACCGTCCTTTATCACAGGAGTGGCAGTAGGTTGTCTTTTACCAGAAAGTATTCTTACCTTCCTCAATATCTCTTTGGAATCTGTCCCCTGAACGATCGTCGACACGTAGCTTTTCCAGGACGCTTGCTTTGCCTGTAGAAAGACATACTTACAACGTGCCCGAGCTTTTCTGTAGTTAATCAGATTTTCAGTGGTGGAGTTTCTTTTGAAATGCAATAGTGCTTTCTGCCGTTCTGTCGGAGCAAGTCTACAATCCTTGTTCCACCAAGGTACTGGTTGCCGTTTTCCTTTAAGTTTAGTCTGTGGTACTGACGCACGTGCTGCCGATGTAATTGATGTTATAAGGTAGTCGAGTAGTTCTTCAGCGTTGTTTTCTGTACTAGGAATAAAAGAGGGAGTATTTATCAGATGAGCCCTGTAGGTGTCCCAATCTGCAGTCTTAAAAGACCAATAAATTTCTGGTTCTGGTGCGGAGTTTCTCATTTGTAATAGAACAAAGAGTGGGAAATGGTCACTACCATAGGGGTATTGTGATGCAATAAAGTCGGCTATTCTTGTTAAGGACGGGGAACAAATGGCTAAATCTAGTGCATCTAGTTTACCAGTTCTAGAATCGAAGTATGTTGACTCACCGTTGTTAAGGAGACAAAGGTTCTGATGATCAATAAAGGCCTCTACTGTTACTCCTCTTGGATCTGTTTTAGAAGAACTGTAACGGTTGGTAATCTGGGTGAATTTTCTATCAACAATTTTTGGTTTAAATTGTGTGGAAAATTGTACAGGTTGACCACTTATGATTTTGCTATAGGTGGTTCATTATTATTTCGATTTTCTGGGTTTGGAAAAATCCCAATAGCGTGTTTCTTTTTTTATTATTTTAAGTCTTTTCTTTATAGGTTTATTTCCTCTAACTTTCAATAGTATAAATTAGACAGTATAGGTTCTTTTTTCGTGGTCTGACGACGCCATGCTGGCTTTGACCCAGGCAGAGGCTTTTGGGACGGCGTGGTGGCCGGCGGCTTTGGCCGTGAGGCCGAACCTCTAAAAGGCTAACATGTTTAATGTTCAGAAATGGTTTCATTAAGTTCGTAATGTTTTACGGTAATTTTTACTAGTATAGTTCTCCCCAACTGTTTATTTTCAAGTTTAGTACCACTCCAGAACCCTTCATGTGAAGGTAAGCTTTCTTTTCTTTTGGCCGCACATGGAGGCACCATTTATTTTTTTTGTTTCGTAATATTCAGTTTTTTTCCTAGATGTTAATGTTCTCCTTTTTTAAATTTAATTTTAGGGTGGTTAGTCTGGGGCCGAAGTGGCACATCGAACAAACTCACCATCAAACCATCTTACCTCTAATTATTTTTACCAGCCAATTAATTCATTTTTCTTATTGTATGTAATAAAGTAATAATGTGATCTGATGGGGTTGGTTCTTCTCCCCATTAATTAAAAGAACCTGGCGCTCATACAGAAAATATATATGTTCATTTTATTTATGTTAATTTTTTTTTACTTCAATTTAATCATAAAACCCACCCCAACTACCAACTGAGCTGGGCATAATTATAAATTAAATTGCTTGTCACAGAACCCCACATCAGGCTATGTGAATTAAAGTCACCCGACATGACGAAGGGCCCTGGCAATTGTTGCACAATGTTGTTAAGGCGAGTTGTTGTTATATCTTCAGTAAAGTCCAGATAGATACTGCAAACTGTGATGGGATGCGATGAACCTATCCGCACAGCTAGAACTTGAATATCAGAGTTGATCTTGATCTCTATGCTTGGTACTGTCACCGACACACATGTGGTCAGACCTCCTTGCCAGGTGCCTGGGGGGGGGGATCTCTTCGAAACACTACGTAGCCTGGTAGATTTAGAGTATTTCCAGAAGGTAAGTGAGTTTCTTGCAACAAAAGTACCTCAGGCCTATTTTCTTTTATTAGCAACTTAATATCTTCTCTCCTAGATCTGAAGCCTTTACAATTCCAAGTACAGATTTTCATTGTGTTTTAAGAATTAAATGATATTAAGGATTAATGTTTAATGTTTCATGTTATCTGGAAGCTTTCTTTTTTGTAAATTTTTCAATTTTCTTCTTAGTAGGACTTTTAGCGTGATGTTTTTCCTTGCTACTGGTAGAATCACCTGAATCCCAGTCGTTCACCCACATCATTTCCTGTTCTGTTTGGGTATCTATTGTTATCGGTTTAAATTTAGGGGGAGTGGTCTTCAAATACGGGGTTTCAATCTGAGTTTCAATCGTGTTTTTCGAATACGGGGTTTCAGTCTGAGTTTCTGTCGTCTTATCAGGTTTACATTTGGTGGAACTAGTCGCAATTATTTTCTGTTTTGTCTTCGGTTCCTCAACGGAGCACTGTGTGCCTTTGTCCTGGGTAGCAATACTTGTGTTGTGACAATGTTTACAATTATTTGACGGGACTTTCGAAAGGAGAGAAGCAAAAGATTTAGGTAGATTGAATTGGCATGTGATTTCAGCCTTCTTCTTCGCTTCAATGTACGGCAGTTTCTCTAATACTTTTATTTCTGTTATTTTCTTTTCGAGGATCCATTTGGGGCATTTCCTATCGAGTGCGGGGTGTGGTCCTTTACAGTTTATACACTCTTTCGGCTTCAAACAGGGCGTGTTGTCGTGAGCCGGATCACCACATTCCGGACACAGTGTACCTGTTTTACAAGACATTTGAACATGAGAGAACCTGTGACATTGGAAGCATCTCCGGGGAAGAGGAATGTAGGGCCGAACAGGGACAGATAGGTAGCCAACTTTTAATTTACTCGGTAAAGTCGTTAAGCTAAAAGTTATTATATAACTATTGGTCGGTTCCAGTGAGTTGTTTATCTTTTTGTTAAGCCTTCTTACCTCGATAACTCCTTGATGTTTGATGTTTTCCGTGATTTCCTCAACTGGAATACCGTCGAGGTCGGCACATGTAATCACACCCTTTACTTGGTTTAATGTCTTATGTGGTTCCACTGACAGTTTAGGTGACATATTTCTCGGCAGATTTGTCATTAGTTTCGTAGCTTGGTCGTGAGTAAACGTCTCGACCAGTAAAGAACCGTCACGTAACTTCTTGGCACTCTTGACTCCACCACACGCTTGCGAAATCAACTTTTCGATAACGAAGGGTGAGACTTTGGACATTCAACAATCTCCATCTTGTCTTTTAACAACGAGAAAGTTAATGACCTCTTTAGGGGGATTTAGTTCCAATTTCACTGGGGTATTAGGTCTTTGACGCTTACTCTTAGGAGTATTCTCTGTAATTACATTTGTTTGACATTTATCTGTTTTGCTTTTGGTTCCAGTTCCATGGCCAGATAAGTAGATAGGAGGGAAGTAGACCCTGGATGTACCTCCAGGGTCGGGGGGCCTCATGTTGCCCTTTCAGCACTGTTTTAATACTATTTAACACTATAGAATACGTATAAGGATATATATAAGGAGGAAAAACTTACGCGAATTTTTAACCGTGACACCACCTGTCAAAAAAAAAAAAACCTACGCTTTTTTATAATTATGGTCTTTTCGATGTATTTATATAGTTGTAGTCCGGTTCAGTGGCAAACAAATACTTTGTCGGAAGTTTGGTTATGTGTTTCGAGAATATCATACCCATAGGATAGTTCAAAGTATAAGCTTTTTAGCATTTTAAAAAACACCATCAATAGGGTACTACTTAAACTATACAGTGTGGCCTACGGACCCTCGCTGTGTGCTGACGAGCACACACTTGACCTGTTTATTTTAAATATCTGCAAGTTTAATTTGTGTCGGGATTAAGATGAGGGTTCAACTTATAAACCCAATTTTATATTTTAATTATAAATCAAATATAGTCGTATTAATATTAATAATGACAATCCTATCGATGTCAAGTAACCGTAAACCTAAATTATTATTTGGTTGCAATTGGTTAATAATGTATGTTGGTATCGATACAATAGTAAAGTGCAGTGATGGCCAACCTGTCACGCGTGTGAGAAGTGACACGCGTCACTTCTCACACGCGTCACTTCATTTCGGGTAACACTCAAAAGTTTACTCATGATTATCCATCCCCTTTACTTACTTTTATAAGACTCAATTTTTTTTATTGGTAATAACTACCATTAGGTATTAACATGAATTATTACACAATTTTAGGACTAGCCGTTATAGCGTGGTTGAGGGGGGGATTTTTTTTTTTGGGGGGGGGGGGGGGTTGAAATGTATGCCCTAAAAACGAAATATTGGCGGTAAAAAGCACAATAGTCATAAAATGTTATGTATAGTTTATGTTTGTAATCTACTCTTCAGTAGCCTTTATGTGATACCCATCTCGAAAATTAAATTTTTCAGTTTTGAGATCTCGCGAGCGCATATTAAATGTCTAACTTTTCAATATTTTTCCTATGTGTGGGTTTGGGTAAAAAAGTTACTCCAGTATTTCAAAGCTCACATCTTTAGGGTGAACGTTTCGGGGGATATGAACCAAAGTATCCGACGGGGAGAGTGACTGACTGTGTTTGAGGATGATATACATAACCCTATAAATGAAATTCAGAAATTAAATTTATTTATTTAGTAAAAATAACAAGAAATCATACATAAATTACTAGAGGTTGACCAAGAAGTCATGGAAATGTGAGGAGTGCGCTAGTGTCGCCATGTACTGTACAGTCAATTTTTATTAAAATAGACCACTGTCAAAAAATACGGTGTTGTTCTTTTGTTATTAATAATTTAATTTTTGATAACTTCTATATTTTTTGCAACAGGCAACACTGTACCTGATAAGAAATCACAATAATATACGATAGACGATAATATCTTTATATTATTATTTATTGATTATTCACAATAATATTCTTTAAATCTAAATAGATTTTCTTCTTTCTTAATCGATTTTTTTCTTCCTCTTTATTTCTGAGTTTGATTTGTTACTTTTGCTTCCGAGCTTACCGAAGGTAACGGAAGCATTGTGTTCACTTTTGAGAACTAAAAAAACTATGCCTCCGATTTTAAAAATTCCAAGACAGAAATCCGTTTCAGACATGAGGGAACATTTTTGGTCTCGTGTCTGTCTGTCTGTCTGTCTGTCTGTCTGTCGGTCTGTGTGTCCGCGAATTATGAAACGTGCGACGATAACTTGAGTAAATGTCAACTGATTTTGATGAAATTTGGTAGACATGTTCATTTTACCAATGCCCAGGACGAGTTCGTTGGACAACGTTATCTGTCCAAGCGTTCACGAGCAACGCTCGCGTAAACGAGAACTTCAAATTTAAAATTGGAATTTTAGGTCGGGAAAAAAATCAAACTTTATCTATTCAATGAGACAAACATTTTTTTCAAATACAATTTTTTACTAAAACCAACAGCGACACCGCTATGAAGTGTTAAAGATCGCTTAAACTATTAATAGTTTTTACAAAATAAACAATATAACAATAAAGTAATATTACAATAATGTTAATGTTAATATAACAATAAAGTACATGATAGGATGCGAGGAAGCTATGTGCCACACTAATTGGCAGTCTATTTTATTTCTGTTTTATTTGTTACTTTCCTTATTTCTGGATTTTAGTTATTAATTTTTTGTGAATTATTATTTGTACTATTACCTCTCTCGGATTGTTTTCAGCAATTTTCTCTTTGGTAAATTAAATTTCCTGGTATTATTAAAAACATGGATAATAACACGAATTCAAAATTAGGAAGAAATTATACAAATAATGAGATTCTAAGATAGGTTTTCCTGGTTATTTTATTTATAAAAAATATAATGGGGAAAAGCAAACTATAAATTCGCTAATATTATTTTGATTAATTGTCATGGAGAGCAATCATTTTTATAATAACAAATAAATATTAGGTTTGTTCCAACCCCATTATTTGTAGTGTTCTTTGCATTTGCATCATCATGGTGAATGGTACAAAATCAAAATTGTTCTGTGACAGTTGTGACTATAATTCGTATTGTATAAAAACAAACAAAACAGGAAACCTAACAGATTGGAAACCTTGTTGTTGTTATTCGTGAGATTTGACGTAACTGCGCATGTCATACAAACTAGAAATGGGTATTGTCTTAGCACCCGACTGTACTAACTTCGGCACTACTCGGAAGTTCCGATTTTAAACGAAGTTAAGCTTTCCGTTTCTCCCGTGTTCCGTGTTCATGACTTCTTGGTCGACCTCTAGTACATTATACATTGAAATTTCCAATAATTTCTTTAAATTTGTTTAACTGGCCGCAAAAGCAAAAGCTTGAGCGCGGCTCAGCTAAAATATTAACTTATATTGTCCAATAACTAGTTCTAAACTTTCTATTATACGAGTTTTAATTTCACAAAATAATGGATATTTCTAGATTTGACATGACACTCGAGTTAAGCTTGTTTTAGGTTATGTACTAAGTACGAAAAGAAATCTTATATAACGGCTCTGTCTGTCCGTTGGCAGGTTTCAATTCATAAACTATGAACATGAAATTCGGCACACAGGTGCTTATCGGGATTTGTGACAACTGTACCCTTTTTGGAGTTTTCACACTTAATATTTCCAAGATGTCGGCTAATATGGCAGTTGACAAAAAAAAAGTTTTAGTCACCATGACATGTTATACATCAGTTTAAAGGTCTTGAAGTGTAGAAAAAGAATATGCAACTATTAAAATTGTACGCTTAATATTTTCAAGATGGCGGCCAATATGGCGGGCCACTACATTGAAATTTCCCATGCTGTAACACTTGGACCTATGTCAAAGTGGTATTTACACTTACAACTTCCATAACAAGTGTTCACGAACCATTGTGGGCTCACATTTAAGTCTGGACAAAAGGGACCTAACTCCTCGCCCTGGTCTACGGACTGAAAGGAGAGCATAGGCAGGACCATTAGGGGCAGTTCCCGATGTCCGCTCAACTATGATGATTTGATATTTTTTACAGTTTAATTTATTTCTTAAATCACGCAAAATTGTAACTCAAATGGGTGAAAACACCGGCAAAATAAGTTCATACTCCATAATGTTGGCTTTTATTCGATGTTTATTTTACTTTTTGACTGGAAACAGTCTTCAATCAAGTTTCATGAAATTACCAAAATTAAAACCCAAGATACGAGGCATATGTGTCACCGATATAAGTAACATTAATATCTACAATAAAATGTATGAACATTTTTAGTATAAAATCTTACACTTTTACATAATGAAAACGATCGTAGAGAAACCGGCGATCATCGCCTCACTTACTAACGTGAAGCACACCTTACTTGTTTTTTGAGGCAACAAGCTCAAAAGGTGCCATCACTGGAATATTGGTGTCGATATTGTTGTTTAGTGGTATTGTGATAGCCGGGAGTTAGTGGACTGTAGGGGATGTTAGAAAAATAAAACATTAGTGGGTTGACTTCTATCATTTTAAAAAGTAAAGATAAAATGTAGTACTTTTAAAAAAATACGGAACTAAAGGAAGGTGGAACTTGATCTGAGTGCACCGTCGTCCTGAGGATATTTCTCACTATTCCCCCGAGGAAAGTCTTTACGGGAAGACATCCGTGACTGCACTACCTGCTATCGCTGGTAGATACGACGACCTTTAGTGCCATGATTATATGGTAAATTATACACATAACTCATTATAAAATAAAATTTAAAAAATAAAAAACATCGCTTCTTTGAATGAAACATTTATAATGGCCAGACAGGTATCGATATAAAAGTATAGTGATATTGATTTTATATTATAATAAACAGGTCAAGTGTGTGCTAGTGAGCACACAGCGAGGGTCCGTAGGCCACGCTGTATAGTTTAAGTAGAACCCTATTGATGGGGTTCTTTAAAATGCTAAAAAGCTTACTTTGAACTATCCTGCGGGTCTGATATTCTCAAAACACATAAACAAACTTCTGATAAAGTATTTTTTTCCCACTGAACCGGACTACAACCATATAAATACATCGAAAAGACCATAGTTATAAAAAAACGTATTTTGTCAATAAAAAAATAAATAATATTTTTTTCGAAATTTTCAAAAAGTGGTATCTTTACTTTTGGTCGAAGAATGTTCAGGATTTTTTTCAGATTTTTTGCACTTCACATAAGCGAGATAGAAGTGGGGGACACGTTTCACACCCGCGTCAAACTTGCCTACGCTCGCCCTATCAAAGTTATAACTAAAGAATGATATATTTTTGTAATCAGCTCGACGTACCCTTTCATATGATACCCCTCACGGTGTCGAAAAAAATTAACCCTTAAGTTTTTTTACCCTAATTTTTTTGAAAAATAATTTTTTTAAGTCGCTATATCTTTAAAATATGTGGGCAGGTACAAGACATATACATGCCAAATTTCAAAGTGATCGGACGAAAGGTGTAGCCGTGATAGCATGCGACAGGACGGACGGACAGACACACGCAGGAAAATATAAGGGTCCTTGGTTTTGCCTACGGACCCTAATTAGCCTTCCCCCCGCGCTCCACGCCATACTGGTGTTGGTGGCTATGTTTCTCATTACCACGTAGGCCTAGCCATTAAATGTGTTGCCGCTTTGGCCAGTTTATAAGTTTAGATTAATTTTGTGTTACAAAATTTCAGTTATAGTTTATTTTTGGTTTGTTTCCTGATCCTACTTGGTCAGGAACAGAGTTGTTTTAAGAGACATATTCTGTCATCTTTGTCAGTCCTGATCAATATATATATATATATATATATATATATATATATATATATATATATATATATATATATATATATATATATATATATATATATATATATATATATATATATATATATATACATACATACATATATACTCTGCTAATTAATGTGGGACATAGCTTCCTCGCAAAGAAAAGACCGAATTAAGAAAAATACCTCGATAAAAATAATCAAAAAGTTGGAACGGCGCGACACTGTTCCAGTAAATCTATATATATAAAAGTCAACGTATGTGTGTGTGTGTGTGTGTGTGTGTGTGTGTGTTTGTTCTTTATACAAATCTACAGTTTTAGCCCGATTTTGATGAAAATTTGTACACTTGACCTTCAAAGCAAGAAAAAAATCAAGGTCTACATGAATTTTCAAAATTTAAATTTTGGTACACAGGGGTACGGGGTACAAGTAATGAATACGGGGTCAAAGTAATGAATACCCTTTGTGATGCATATCGTTGAAAAGCTCTTTAAGAGTACAGTAATTGTTGTTATGTACACTTTTGTCATATTTTCATTTAGGAGGGGGGTAAAATGGAAAAATATAGCTATATCTTATTTGTTCTTTATACAAATCTACAGTTTTAGTCCGATCTCGATGAAAATTTGCACACTTGATCTTCAAAGCAAGGGAAAAATCAAGGTCTACATGAATTTTCGAAATTTAAATTTTGGTACACAGGGGTACGGGTACAAGTAATGAATACGGGGTCAAAGTAATGAATACCCTTTGTGATGCATATCGTTGAAAAGCTCTTTAAGAGTACAGTAATTGTTGTTATGTACACTTTTGTCATATTTTCATTTAGGAGGGGGGTAAAATGGAAAAATATAGCTATATCTTATTTGTTCTTTATATAAATCTACAGTTTTAGTCCGATCTCGATGAAAATTTGCACACTTGATCTTCAAAGCAAGGGGAAAATCAAGGTCTACATGAATTTTCGAAATTTAAATTTTGGTACATAGAGGTACGGGTACAAGTAATGAATACGGGGTCAAAGTAATGAATACCCTTCGTGATGCATATCGTTAAAAAGCTCTTTAAGAGTACATTAATTGTTGTTGAGTACGTTTTTGTCATATTTTCATTTAGGAGGGGGGTAAAATGGAAAAATATAGCTATATCTATATATATACGTGTTTGTATATTTGTGTGTGTATGTTCTGTATACAAATCTACAGTTTTAGTCCGATCTTAATGAAAATTTGCTCACTTGACTTTCAAAGCAAGAGGGAAAACACTATCTACTTGAATTTTCTAAATTTAAATTTTGCTACACATGGGTACAGGGTATACAAGTAATGAATACGGGGTCAAAGTAATGAATACCCTTCAAGATGCATATCGTTGAAAAGCTCTTTTAAAGTACAGTAATTGTTGATATATACAGTTTTGTCATATGTTCATTTAGGAGGGGGTAAAATGGAAAATATTGATATATCGTATATAAAAAGAAGTGTCTGTATAACAGGGTATGTCGTTCATACAAATCTACAGTTTTATCCCATTTTGATGAATATTTACACACTTTTTCTTCAAAACAAGGTGTAAGTAACTGCCTACATCAGATTAAGAAATTAAAATTTTAGTACACAGGGGTACGGGGTACAAATGTCAAAGTAATTGATACCCTTCATGATGCATATCGTTGAAAAGCTCTTTAAGAGGAATGTAATTGTTGTTATGTACATTTTTGTCATATTTTCATATAGGAGGAGGGTAAAATGAAAATGTATATCTATATTTAAAAGTCAACGTATGAGTGTGTGTATGTTCTTTATACAAATCCACAGTTTTAGTCCGATCTCGATAAATATTTACACACTTTTACTTCAAAGCAAGGGGGAGGTCACTGTCTACATGAATTTTTCGAAATTTAAATTTTGGTACACAGGGGTACGGTACAAGTAATGAATATGGGGTCAATGTAATGAATACCCTTCATGATGCAAAAGCTCTTTAAGAGTACAGTAATTGTTCCTATGTACAGTTTTGTCATATTTTCATTTAGGGGGGGGGGGGGGTAAATTTAGGATATTTGAAAATAAGCTTATCAAAGAGGAGGTGATATAGAAATAAGTGGGATGGATAGAATCTAGATATTCTTGCATAGTAAAATAATTTATGTTTCTTTATGGTTGTTTATAAACTTATGCAATTTTAATAACACTCCGTAGCGAAGCACGGGTACCCAGCTAGTATTTAATAAAGTTGAAGAAATTTAAACATTTGTTGGAGAAACAAAGCCTCCAACAAGCACCAACAGTTAGCGCACATTATTATTAATTTAATAAACAAATATAAAACTGCAACCAAATCGTAGAAACCGCTGTATAAAAAGTTTTTTTTTATTTTACCCCCCTCAAAACTAAATATAACACAAAATAGAATATAACAAAAATTAATCTACTATGCAAGAGCTTTTCATCGATATACATCATATTATAAAAGATTGACTTTAACATCTGTACCCCTGTACTCTCAGGAACCAAAATTATATTTTTAAAAAACAAACAATACAAAAGGGCATTCATTTAACTAATAAATACATATAAATAAAAAACCTAATATCAAAAAAGTATTTAAACCCTTTAACCTACAACAAAATTATAAATCGGTACTAATGTACATGTACAACATTTTTAAAGAATCAACAAATAAAATAGCTTTAATGTACATATCAAGGCCCTAAAATGATATACGACACAATATTAAAAACCAAAAAAAGTTGTCACGTGACACGGCACATGGGAAAAAGTTTACTCTCATGTTCTCACCAAGTAGGATAAACTAATGAAATAAAATATACTCAATTTAAAGAGCATTAGTGTGTGATTCAATCGCCACAATCAGAAATAAAATCGGCCAACTATTATAGAAACTATGGCCATTCAAAGACAAAAATTGGTAAGGCGTGAAGTCTCACGTAAAAAGGGTTTCGTTGGTATTGTGAACACAAAATTAGAAGGGGGGGGGGGAGAGAAAAGTTTTTTTGACAAAATGGCGCCGACAATTAAACACTATCCATAAGTGGTATATATATTTGTAATCTACTCTTCAATACCTTTCATTTGATACCCCACTCAAAATTTAAAAAAAATATTTTTTTTTCGAGTGACATGAATTATCCACCATCTTGGATTTCCAGTAGATCAGATCAAATTGCTAATCTTATTTTTTCTATGGCCCAGCAGACCACACATTTTGCATATTTTTCTATATTTTTAGTAATAGAGGAAATACGATTTTAGGGGGGGGGACACGCAAAATTTCGATGTTTTTTGACAAAATGGCGCTGAAAATTAAGCACTACCCCTAAGTGGTATATATATTTCTATTCTACTCTTCAGTACCTTTCATTTGATACCCTACTCAAAATTATAAAAAAATATTTTTTTTCAAGTGACATGAATTATCCGCCATCTTGAATTTCCAGTAAATCAGATCAGATTGCTAATCTTATTTTTTCTATGGCCCAGCAGACCACACATT
Source organism: Gerris lacustris (assembly GCA_951217055.1). Taxonomy (NCBI): domain Eukaryota; kingdom Metazoa; phylum Arthropoda; class Insecta; order Hemiptera; family Gerridae; genus Gerris; species Gerris lacustris. The sequence continues at coordinate 85,860 of OX578286.1, forward strand.
TTGCATATTTTTCTATATTTTTAGTAATAGCGGAAATACGATTTTAGGGGGGGGGGACACGCAAAATTTCGATGTTTTTTGACAAAATGGCGCTGAAAATTAACCACTATCCCTAAGTGGTTATATATATTTCTATTCTACTCTTCAATACCTTTCATTTGATACCCCACTCAAAATTTAAAAAAAAAAAAATTTCGCGACGTGATTTATCCGCCATTTTGAATTTGAACAGCTGATAATATTGAGTTCGCTATATTTTTCCTGTGTGCGCGTCAAAACGATCTTTTATACTGGAAAGTTTTACGTTTTTATCTTTTTTGGTTCAAAAGTTATTGGAACCGTACAGAGTGACAGACGGACACAGGAACGAAACTATAAGGGTTTCTTTTTTTTGGTTTTACCAACGAAACCCTAAAAATGGAAAAAATAAAACCAAAAAATAACAAAATTATCACCATCTAAGGTACAACCGATGATGATACGACAAAAACTCATAGGACTAAAGTTGTAGATCTTTTAAAATCAGTTATCACTTGTGCTATCCATTTTCTAATACCACTTACCGTTTAGCCGCAATAAGCCTACAAACCAGCTTAAAAATCAAGTCGCCCATTATTATTTTTACTTTCTCATATAAAGAGAAAGTATTGTTATGGCGCGAAAATTCGATTTTGAGATTTTGATGGATTTACACGTTTAGTAGTACAAAAAAAATCCTGTCTCTCGTCTGTCTGTGCAGATGCCTAGAGCCTAAACTACTTGGCCGATTTTGACGAAATTTGGCATACATGTTCAGAAAAATCATACCCCGAGGAGAAATCGAGAAATGAATTTTAGCTCCAAATTTGGGGGTGCTACCCCCCAAAAACTCTGAAAAAACATGAAATAAAAATATTTCTCGAAAACGGTTCCGACGATTTTGAATAAAAAATTCTAAAATGTAGTCCATTTAAATACGGATCCAACTATATAAGCAGTTTTCCCGGGAAAAATCTAGTTCCTGAGAAAACAGCTTAAAACGTGGACGGAGAGATCCCGGGTTCGATTCCCCGCCCTGGAAAAGTAATTTTTATGGTAAATTTTGATATAATTTTCAATAATAATTAAACGTACTTACAAAAACTAATAAATGGAAAACATTGTCTAAGTAATTATGAACTTATATATGAGAAAGTTTGTCTGAGTTGTCTCGGACCGATTTTTTTAAGGGGGGAAGAAGGGGGAAAAGTGAACTTTTTATAGTTATTTTTGTTCACAACATGGACGTTGCGCGTCGAATGGCGCAAACCGCAAGTCTCTAGCTCTTCGGGAAGTGGGAAAACATTAATATCAGTCAGTGAGTCAGTTAGCCACGCGGCTTTATAGTATAAGACTCGCCGGCGTCAGCTGGCCTACGGCCAGCTTTTGCCCGTCGAGTGGCCAGGTAGATATATGCCAGGTACTTGTATATAGTAGTTGGTACTTGTAAGATCTGGTAATATTGTAGGAGGTTGTGGGATATTGTAGCCATCATGTGGGTTAATTATACTGTTATAATTCCCAGTCTATAAATGACAAAATAAACAAACGATAAAGCAAACAAAGAAACAAAGTATGAAAGCTATTGACGTCTAGAGGAGCTGAGCTAGTATCTCTGAAGTTGTAGAGCGGATTGAGTAAGGTGGGGTGACGGGAGCGACGGGAGAGGATGGGAAGATCGGACATATTCCCGTCTCTGTCTCTTTATATGGCGCGGCACAATTAAAGTAAATATGTATTAATTAACTTTGGTACTAACAAACATTTTTCAGAGAAACAATGCATCTAACATGCGCCAAATGTGGTGCACATATAATTGAAGCGAGCGTAGCGAGCTTCCTACATTATACGAAATATGCTCCGTGTCTGTCTGTCTGTCTGTCTGTCTGTCTGTCTGTCAGTAACGTTCACGCGTGTGACGATAACTTGAGTAAAAGTTGACCGATTTAGTTGAAATTTGGTATACATGTTCCTCTTACTAATACTCAGGCTAAGTTCGTTGGACAGCGTGATCCGTCCAAGAGTTCGCGCGCAACGAAACAACGAAACACCCAGCAACTAAATCGTAAAAACTGCTATAAAAACAGTTTTTTTTTCAATTTTACCCCCCTCAAAACTAAAAATAACACAAAATAGAACATAACAAAAATTAATCTGCTATTCAAGAGCTTTTCAACGATATAATATTATAAAATATTAACTTTAACATTTGTATCCCTGTACTCTAAGGTACAAAAAAAAAAAAAAAAAATAATAATAATGAAGGGGCATTAATTTAACTAATAAATAAATATAAATAAAAAAAATTATTTAAACCCTTCAACCTGCAAGAAAATTATAAATCGGTACAAAAGTACGAGTACAACATTTTTAAAAAATAAACAAATATAATAGCTTTAATGTACAAATCAAGGCCTTTCAAATGATATACAATACAATATTAAAAACCAAAAAAGTGGTCACGTGACACGGTACACAGAAAAACGTTTAGTCTCAAGTTCTCAGCAAATTGGATGAACTAATGAAATATAAGAGCACATATAATAAATTTAATAAAATTAAATTAAAAAAAAAAAAAAAATCGTAAAAATCGCTATAAAACAGTTTCTTAATTTTACCCCCCTAAAAAATAAAAATACCACAAAATAGAACGTAACGAAAATTAATCCACTATTCAAGAGCTTTTCAACGATATACATCACATGATAAAAGATTAACTTTGACATTTGTACCTCTGTACTCTAAGGCCTAAGGTACCAAAATTATATTTTAAAGAAAACAAACAATACAAAAGGGCATTAATTTTACTAATAAATAAATAAAAATAAAATACCCTAATAACAAAAAATTATTCAAACCCTTTAACCTACAACAAAATTAAAAATCGGTACAAAAGTACTTGTACAATATTTTTAAAAAATAAATAAATATAATAGCTTTAATGTACAAATCAAGGCCTTTCAAATGATATACGACACAATATTAAAAACCAAAAAAAGTGGTCACGTGACACGGCACACGGGAAAAAGTTTACTCTCAAGTTCTAAGCAAGTAGGATGAAGTAATGAAATAAAATATACTCAATTTAAAGAGCATTAGTGTGAGATTCAAGCGCCTCAATCAGAAATAAAATCGGTCAATAATTATAGAAACTATGACCATTCAAAGACAAAAATGGAAAAAAATAAAAATAAAAAAATACCAAAATTATCACTATTTAGGGTACAATCGATAGAGGTACGACAAAAAGTCATAGGACCAATGTTGTAGATTTTTTAAAATCAGTTACCGCTGGTGCTGTCCGTTTTCCAATACGACTTACCGTTTAGCTGCAATTAGCCCCAAAACAGCTTAAAAATCAAGTCGGCCATTTTTATTTTTTTAGGGGGGGAAGGAGTGGAAAAAGTAAACTTTTTATAATTATTTTGGTTCACAATATGGACATTGCGCGTCGAATGGCGCAAACCTCAAGTCTCTAGCTCTTCTGGAAGTGGGTAAACATTAATGTCAGTGAGTGAGTGAGTGAGTTAGCCATGCGGCTTTATAGTATATAGACATATTAATTTACCACGGTTTAAAGTGCGCAGAAAGTTGAAATTAGGCAGGTGTTATCTGCAGGCTACTTTCGACAAGCCATAAAAATTTCATACAAATCAGATGATTACTTTTAAAGATATGGCAGTAAATAAATGTATGTTTGTGAGCATGTGGATGATAAACAAATAAGAGCAGAAGGTTGAAACTTATATGGGACCAACAATGGGCTAATTATGACCTACCACCCACATTTCATTAAAATTGGACGTGTAGTTTTTAAGATATGGTGGTTCGCAAAAATTGAACGACAGACCGACAGACAGACAGACACGGAACCAAAAATGTTTCCTGATGTCTGAAACGGATTTCTGTCTTGGAATTTTTGAAATCGGAGGTATAAAATATTTTCGTTATTTGTTCAGAACGATCACATAGCTTCCGTTACCTTCGGTAAGCTCGGAAACAATATATATATATATATATATATATATATATATATATATATATATATATATATATATATATATATATATATATATATATATATATATATATATATATATATATATATATGGCAGTGACTGACTGTGAAATTTGGTACATAGATAGAGTGTACCATAAATAGAAAAGTGCGGCTATTTTGATTTCGATATATCGCCATCATATTGAATTATAGCCGCCATCTTTGATTTATTCACATTCTAATATCTCAGCTTTAAGTGAACCTAACGATCTGGAATTTGGTACATAGACTTATGGTCGCTAAAAAAGAAAATTAAAGGTACTTTCACTTCAACATATGGCTGCCATATTCAATTATAGCCGCCATCTTGGATTTAATCACACTCTATTCTCACAGCTTCCTGTGGACCGACCACCCCAGTGGATGAAGAGGTATCTAAAAAGTTTGCAATTCTAATCATTGTACATAAAACACTTTAATTTTATATGTACATATTGATATAATGTATAGTGGTATCGATAAAGTCGAAATAAATAAATATAATTTCTGAATAATAAAATTCTGAAATTCAATCCCAAAATATCTCATTAAATTAACTTATTAAGTTAATTTAATGAGATATTTTGGGATTAAATTTCAGGTTTCACGTGTTGGAGAAATATTCGTTACTGTAGCACTATTGTTTAGTTCCGCCATGTCTCTTTTAATTAAAATGTAATAAAGCCAGCAGTTGTTTTTATTGGTATTTTATATTGGGTTGTAAGTAAGGTTCTAAAGATGCAGGAAAGAGAAGTAACATTACTTCTTCTACCTCGGCTGTGAACGCTATTAAGTAAATGTCAACTTTAATTTGGACTAAATCTTTTATTTTAAGTACTCTTAAAAGTTTTTTATTTTAAGTTAATGTCTTACGTTTAAAGTATCTTAAATGTAAGTTTTAAAACGAGTCCTTTTTATTATCACCGTTATCTTATCACAATCTGTTTTTAAAGTCATAAAGTATATTTGATTATTCTATTCTTATATGTACCTCTATACAATACATGAACAAAATAGGATTTGAGGCGTCTCGGAACTTTTCTCAACTTCATGTGAGAACGGATCTTTGTACCAAGTTTCAATTCTCTTGCTTAAAACCCGTGAGCTTTACTATGCGCACACACTGTCGCTGCCCGCGATAATATAGCTATTTATTTTTTGTTTTATTTGCTTGCGTTATGCTTGTTAATTTTAACGTTTTGTCGTAACCTCTAGTAACGGATCTGAAATAGATAAAACAGACAAAGCTTCTGCTATAAGGTTTTGTTCAATCTTTAATACTAAGACCGTAACCTCTAGTAACGGATCTGAAATAGAAGTCTGTCCCAGCCAACTTAGACTAACTTTCTCATATAGTCTCGGTCACAGATCCCAGAAAATATCAATGTATTGTTATTTATTCAGACGGACACGCGTGTTGATCCGCTAGCTGTGGCTGTGTCTTTAGGAACTAATAAAGAAGTTTTTTAGTAACGCTTTTCGAGTTTATGTACACAACCAAGACATGAAAATGTCAAAAATTAGTTCGTACCGATTGGAAAATAATATAATAATAATGTAGTTTTAAGAATTACTGCTTTCATAAGATTAATTTTAAGTGAATAAATGAAAGCATTTATTGCCTGATTTCTCTTTTGATTTATGATTTCTTAATGTTTGATTACTATGGCAATTCGGCTTATCAACATTGTGCATATATAAAACTTAGAGTGACAGTGACTGACTCATCACTAATTCTCCTACTTCCCATTGACATAGAGATTTGAAATTTGGTACATGGATAGAGTGTACCATAAATAGAAAAGTGCGGCCATTTTGATTTCGATATATAGCCACTATATTAAATTATTGCCGCCATCTTTGATTTATTCACATTCTATTATCTCAGCTTCAAGAGGACCTAGAGATCTGAAATTTGGTACATAGACTTGTAGCTAAGAAAGAAAATTAAAGGTACTTTCATTTCAACATATGGCCGCCCTATTGAATTATAACCACCATCTTGGAGTTATCACACACTATTATCTTAGCTTCCACTGCACATGCAGATCTGAAATTTGGTACATAGACTAATGGTAGCTAAAGAAGAAAATTAAAGGTAATATCACTTCAACATATGGCCGCCATCTTGGATTTAATTAGATACTATTATATTAGCTTTCAGTGGACTTAGAGATCTTAAATTTGGTACATAGACTCATTGTACCTAAAATTAAAAATTGAAGGTAGTATAAAATAGAATAATTGAAAATGATAAAATAAAAAAAATTAAGTGAAATTTATTTTGACAGATACTTTGAATTATAGTCCCATGTTGAATTTTTTACGTTGTATTACTTCAGCTTCCAGTGGACTCAGGATTTTGAAATATGGTAAATAGACTAATGATGTCTTGAAAAGAATTTTTAGCTATCTTATTTGCTAAGTTTGCTCAATTATATTAGCCGAAATTATGTAACAATAAAGATATGTATATTAAGTAAATTGTTTTAATTATTTTTCTCAAACAGTGCCAACTTCTAGACAAATAAGGCGCGCGAAGCTAGTTTTGTATATAAAAACTATTAATATAGAGCATTTTTGGTTGTTTACACGCTTTTATTTAACTTGACTTGTCTGCAAATCTTGTAAGCTAAATTCGACCCACTTCCCGACTACCTAGAAAGCTGAAACTTGCACTGATTACAATACAGTCATTAGTTCATTATTTTATTAATTTAGTTGAAATTTCTACTGAAATTATAATTTAGAAAATCTTTAATAGAGTGCTTCAAACATTTTTATATTGGATTTACATGCTTGTTTTGCGACGGTGCAAGTCAAAAGCGTTGATGTTTGTTGTCTTTTATAGTGGCTTACGATACTATTTGCCTTCAGTCACATTCTGTTGTGTCGGCTTTTCCACTGGCTTGAATCCCTTCCGTGTCCGTCGGCCTAATCGGATTAATTCCACGCTGCTTAACCTTCAAGACCCTGCGTCCCCTTTCAGATCCACTCCGAACCAGATGGAAGTCTGGTCTGAATCCTCCCGGTCGAGACGAGATGATGCCAATCAACTCGGTTAGAGGGAGAGCCCGACAAGGGGAAGGGAAAGTATGGGGGCTCACATGTCAAATACCCTTAGGGTTGTAATCCCGTCTCTACGCACTTCCTTCTCCCTTCCTAGCTTTTAAGCCTAATGCCATTATTTGGAAAGTGGAATCAATCCTATTTTTCTGATCACTTTATTTGATTATTTAAAAATATTTTTATCTACTTGCGGCAGCAAGATGAGGCATTATTGAACTTAATTCGGGCTGCAACATGTACTATTCCTGCCTAGACAGTAAAATCAGAAAAAACTATCCTGAATATTTTGATGCCTAGGCAGCAACATTTTTATTGATATTCTGTTGGAAATTTACTCTATATTATTATCTTTATCTTATAATATTAATACATGTAACATTAATGTTTTGTCTGTACATTGGTCAGAATTGAAATTTTTTTTTGGATAGTTTTTCATTTTATGCATTCCGAAATCCGAATCCGGTCTTAACTTTCTTCGTGTATGTGTGTGTATCACAGTCAAACTTTATAGGCGCAAAACTGGTTAAGCGAAATCGTTTATTTTTTTCAGAGGGGAGCGCCAACCTTTTGCGCAATTCGTAAGCTTGGTTTCACTTAAAAATATTGAGTAGAACCAAAGTTATTAACAATTTTATAAAAAAATATACACATAACCTAAAAGAATTATGTTGACCCACCGTAACCTAACTCCACAAACTCGCTATTCAAATGTTTAGGAACTTCTAGACCACCTAGAGACTCGCGGTTTTTGGCGTTTGGTCGGAAATTGACCCAAACCGACTGGAAAAATCAGAAAAGTTAAAAAAAAACTACCCCTTAAAAATTAAAGATGGTGGACGCACTTTAAAGTTTTTTTGGAGGCTTATTGTGGCTAAACGGTAAGTTGAATCGACAAGCTGATTGCGCCAACGGTAACTGATTTTAAAAGATCTCCTACTTTGGTCCTATGACTTTTTGTCGTAACTCCATTAGTTCTACCTTAAATAGAGCTAAATTTGTTTTTACTTTCTCGTATAAAGAGAAAGTATTGTGATGGCGCGAAAATTCGATTTTGAGATTTTGATGGATTTACACGTTTTGAGGTCCGCTGAGTCCAAAAAGTGGTTTTTAAAAAATGTCTGTCTGTCGTCTGTGCAGACGCCTGGAGCCTAAACTACTGGGCCGATTTTGACGAAATTTGGCATACATGTTCAGAAAAGTCATACCCCTGGCGAAATCGAGAAATAAATTTTAGCTCCAAATTTGGGGGCGCTACCCCCCAAAAACTCTGAAAAAACGAGAAAAAAAATTATTTCTCGAAAATGGTTCCGATGACGATTTTGATTAAAAAAATCAAAAATATAGTCCATTTAAATACGAATGTAACGATATAAGCCGTTTTCCCGGGAAAAATCTAGTTCCCGAGAAAATAGCTTAAAACGCGGACAGGGAGATCCCAGGTTCGATTCCTCGCCAAGGAGCAGTTATTTTTATGAATTTTAATGAAATGTTCAGTAATAATTAAATGTACATACAAAAACTAATAAATGAAAAACACTTGGCTAAGTAATTATGAACTCGTATATGAGAAAGTTTGTCTGAGTTGTCTCAGACCGATTTTTTAGTATTGTTAGTTCCTACTATATTACTTAGTTTCTATTGGCTATTTTTAAATCCTTAATATTAACTTGACTTTTGTGCCTGGGTGTCTGATGTCAAAATCTTTGGAGGGCTAGTTAACCCTCTTCCAGTTATCCAATCGAGTTGAAACTTGGCACATAGACTCTACCAAGACAAAAACATTTTAACATGATAATTAATTAATTAATTTTTCAATTTAATTAATAATCTTTTGAAATATGAATGGATTAATTAAATTTAAAAAAAAGTAATAAGAATAAAATAAAAATGTAATTAATTAATTAATTTGTACGTATATAAAATCTTTGGAGGGCGAGTTAACCCTCTTCCAGTCATCCAATCGAGCAGAAACTTATTAATTATTATTAATTAACAATTATTTACTTTTTAAATTTAATTAATTTCTTGTTGATAATGAATGGAATAATGAAATTTAACGAAGTAATAAAAATTAAATAATAATTTAATTAATTAATTTGTGGGTATAAAAAATCTTTGGAGGGCGAGTTTACCCTCTTCCAGTCATCCAATCGAGCAGAAACTTGGCATATCGACTCTCTACCAATACAAATTAATTAATTAATTTTTAAATAATTATTTAAAATTAGAATGAATTAATACCAATATTTCCCCTCACAACTAAAATGCAAAAATATAAAGAATTTATAATAAAAACTTGGTTTTTATGGGCTGGTATTATTTTAAATAATATATAGATGGACTTCAAACTATACGATTTGGAGAGTATTATATTCTTAGTAATCGAATTGTGTAATATAGTTCTGATTTTATTCCTAGAAGGCATTAAAAACAAAACTATTTAGGAATTTAATTTAATTGTTAGGCCTACATGATTATAGGGAACATAGCCACTAATACCTAGCATGAGCCCCGCGCGGAGCGTGGGGTGAAAGCTAGTATTGTACATTACTAGCCTCCACCCAGCGTGGAGCGCTGGGCTCATGCTAGGTATTAGTGGCTATGTTTCCTATTGACATGTAGGCCCAGCAATTAAATGAAATGCCTTAATAGTTTTGTTTCCAAGCTTTCTAGGAATAAAATCAGGACTATATTATACACCATTCATTCCGTTTCTTAGAATATAATATTTTCCAAATCGTAGTTTGGAGTCTATCTATATAGAGAAAGTGCGTTCGCCATCTTTAATTTTTTAAGAGGGGTAAACTTTTTTTTTTTTTAACTTTTCGGAGTTTTCCAGTCGGTTTGGGTCAATTTCCGACCAAACGCAAAAAACCGCGAGTCTCTAGGTGGTCTAGAAGTACCCAGACATTTTGATTAGCGGGTTGTGGGGTTTGTTTTACGGTGGGTCACCTAATTTTTGTAGGTTATGATTTATATACTTTTTTTGATAAAATTGTTCGATTTCATTTAGCCAGTTTTGCGGCTATAAAGTCTGACTGGGGTGACAGACTCACATACACGAAAAAAGTTAAGGCCAGATTCGGTTTTTGGGATGTATCAAATGAAAAAGTATCCAAATAATTTTCAATTCTGACCACTGTACAGACAAAACTGTAATTTTATATATATATACTAGCTTTCACCCCGCGCTCCGCGCGGGGCTCATGCTAGGTATTAGTGGCTTTTCTAAAAGCATATAGGCCTAGCAATTTAATTTATTCCTAAATAGTTTATTTCCAAAGCCTTTTAAGGATAAAATCAGGACTATATTACACATCATTAATTCCATTGCTAAGAATATAATACTCTCCAAATCGTAGTTTGGAGTACATCTATATATTTAAAAAATAGCCAATAGAAACTAAGTAGTATAGTAATAACTAACAATGCAAAAAAAAGGTATAACAAATAAGAAAATAAACGTAGACAAAACCAATTAGACTGGGAAGTGATTGAACAATCATCAACCATGATGGTGCATTAATTGAATTACCAGTCTCTTCTCTCAACACGACAGTTGCACCAGTAAATATTTAATAAACTCTATTTAATAACTCAAATAATGAAATAATAAATACTCGATTTTTCGAGGAATAGTGTTAGGTTTAAGCACCCCAATCTAAAATTAAATCGGTCAACAATTGCGGAGGCCATAAGAGCTCAAAGTCAATTTTTTTTTTTTTTTACAAAAAATTAAATTTAGCTCTATTTAAGGTAGAACCGATAAAGGTACGACAAAAAGTCATAGGTCCAAAATTGTAGATCTTTTAAAATTAGTTACTGCTGGCGCAATCAGCTTGTCGATACGATTTACCATTTAGCCACAATAAGCCTCCAAAAAAACTTTAAAGTGCGTCTGCCATCTTTAATTTTTTAAGGGGGGTAAAAATATATATATTTTTTTAACTTCTCGGATTTATCCAGTCGGTTTGGGCCGACCAAACGCAAAAAACCGCGAGTCTCTATGTGGTCTAGAAGTACCCAAACATTTTGATTAGCGAGTTTGTGGGGTTTGTTTAAGGTGGGTCAACCAAATTTTTTTTAGGTTATTTTTTATACATTTTTTAAATAAAATTGTTAATAACTTTGGTTCTACTCAATATTTTTAGATGAAACCAAGCCTACAAATTGCGCAACATGTTAGCGCACACCCCTGAAAAAAAATTAATCGATTTCATTTCGCCAGTTTTGCTCCTATAAAGTCTGACTGAGGCGACAGACACACATACATACCCACATACATACACGAAAAAAGTTGAGGCCGGATTTGGTTTTTGGAATGTATAAAATGAAAAAGTATCCAAAAAATTTTCAATTCTGACCAATGTACAGACAAAACTTTAATTTTATATATATAGATAGATTGAAGTGGTGTCTGTACATTTATCCGATTGGGCTAAAATTTTGAATTTCCACTAAATGAGTAGTCCTGATAACGAATTTAAGTTTAGAACATTTTATGTCTGATTTTCTTTTTGTCTGTGAGTCAATCACGTCCAAACGGCTGACCAGATTTTGTTGTTTTTTGTGTACTATGTTAAGGCCAATTCTGCGGGTAATATAGGATGTAATAGTTGTTTATGTAACTAGGCGGCAAAATGGAATTTTACTTTTTTTTTTATTAGATTAGCCTCCGAGCCGAATTCGAGTACAGGCTATGATAATTAACTGCCGAGGCGAAACCGAGGCAGGTAATTTACCAATTTGACAATGAATAAACGAGGCTGAAATGTTTCCTTTGCTGCCTTGTTGCATACAATATTTTATCTACGGGTGGTAGAAAAATGGAACTGCCAAAATACTATCATTATTAACTTCTTTAATAACATAGTTAATTACTATGTGTCATATTAATAAGATAATAACATAAGTATTAACTAAAATTAATGTTGATACAGAAATCAAATATGAAGTTTGGGAATAATAACAATTGTTAATAGCAAACAGAAGTTATAACACCAAAATACATAACACACGTTTACAGCATAATTAACTTCTGAATGAATAATGCACGCATTATAAAATATTAATCTATATTTTTATTAAAAAATTACTAAAAGTATCAAAGATATCTATTGCTTAGAAGAAAAGAAGTAACTAGGATAAATCAAGAAAAGTTGCTAGTCTAATCTAGAATGACTTCAACAATAATAATATGGATGTTGGATGTTTACATGAAACTGCAGTGTGGCCAGTGACTCCGCTATTTTACTACGTTTTTATTTGCTTGCTTTCTTGTTTGTTTGTCCAGTACAAATCTTGCAATTGATTTTTAATTAACTTCCCGAGTAGCTCAACATTTGAAACTTTTAGAATAGCTCAGCACACGATGACAATGCATTATTTTAATACTTTTAGCCATCTATCTGCAGAATTTAATTAGTTTTCAGCAAATTTTGCTGTATGGAAAGTTAGTTCGGAAAAAATCCGCAAGTTATTTTATTTGTTTGACATGTCCCATATTTATACAATCTTCATTTTGACGGGTTTCAAATTTGTTATTTTATTATTAAGAGATAACCATTGAATGACAGCGAAACAGGAAAAGTAAACAACGAAATAAATTAATTGACGTGTGACAACCAGGTTTGTTTACACTTGTGTCCTAGGTATCGGTTTAATTTTTCTGCATCTGCACTTCTTTACTTTTACTCATTTTTAGAGTCCGTAGGCAAAACCAAGGGCCCTTATATTTTCCTGCGTGTGTCTGTCCGTCCGTCCTCTCGCGTGCTCTCACGGCTACACCTTTCGTCCGATCACTTTGAAATTTGGCATGTACGTGTCTTGTACCTACCCACATATTTTAAAAATATAGCGACTTAAAAAAAAAAATTTTTCAAAAAAATTAGGGTAAAAAAACTTAAGGGGTAAATTTTTTATATTTTTTTTCGACACCGTGAGGGGTATCAGATGAAAGGGTACGTCGAGCTGATTACAAAAATATATAATTCTTTGGATATAACTTTGATAGGGCGAACGTAGGCAAGTTTGAAGTGGGTGTGAAACGTGTCCCCCCCCCCTCTATCTCGCTTATGTGAACTCCAAAAAATCTGAAAAAATTCCTGAACATTCTTCGACCCAAAGTAAAGATACCACTTTTTGGAAATTTCGAAAAAAATATTATTTCATTTTTTATTGACAAAATACATTTTTTATAATTATGGTCTTTTCGATGTATTTATATGGTTATAGTCCGGTTCAGTGGCAAAAAATACTTTATCAGAGTGTGTTTTGAGAATATCAGACCCTTAGTATTGTTCAAAGTAAGCTTTTTAGAATTTCAAAAACACTGTTTATGCACTTTACAGTTAAACACTATATAGTGTGGCCTACGGACCCTCGCTGTGTGCTGACTAGCACACACTTGACCTGTTTATTCTTCTTTTACCGTCCCCTACACGAGGCATATCGATAGCGCGGTTTAGATTCGGTGTTGGGGAGATCCGTTGTACAAAGATTTGTCGTTTCATAGGTTTAAGATCAGCTCTCTAGATGGTTGTCACTTATGTGAAATAAACAAATTTGGAACTTTTTTTTTTTTTTTCAATAACGTTATATATAAAAATAATAATTATGTTGATAATATTATTATCAACATTACATATGATTCAACAGAAAATGTAAAAACGTAGTATATAAAAAGTTCTTTTTATTTTGTGATTATTTTAATTAAAGATCTACTATTCATTGAACTTATTTAACAGAATTAACAAATATAAACAAATCATTTAAATATTAAAACGTTTATTTATTAAATTTTACTTTTTAAACTATAATATATAATGTTATAAGATAGAGATAATAGTATAAACTGTTATTGCCAACATTATAACAATAAATATTTTGCTGCCTAGCCATCAAAATATTTCCTCATTTTACCGCCTAGGCAGTAAAATCACATTTCTCTGCCCGAAATCAGTTCAATAATCCCTCATTTTGCTGCCGCAAGTAGATAAAACATTTTGTTAGCTCTTTAAGAGCGGGGCTTCTAAATAGATATCCAAATTCTAATTTTATTTTTTATAAAATATGTATTTAACCAAAGTGTCGGAGGGAGCTACAGACAATATTTTATTCTTCCCCCTTAATACCTCAAAATGTGAATTCGTTAATGTTTTGTCATGGTTTTTACTGCGCCTTACCTTGATCTTACGTTAATCATGTAGGCAATCTTCATGTTTAAAAATATATCCTAAAATAAAAGCAATTCTTAGCCTTTATTTTTAAACTTTTTTATTTTAACTTATATATATATATATATATATATATATATATATATATATATATATATATATATATATATATATATATATATATATATATATATATATATATATATATATATATATATATATATATATATATATATATATATATATATATATATATATATATATATATATATATACATAAAATAAGGGTAAAAAAGGTTGAACATTTCAAAAGTGTGCTTGACTGCCCCTCGGCTTACAAATATCTTGGAGATAAGGGCAGTCAAGCCGAAGAAAACCTCCTTGGTTAAAGAGTATCTTCAAATATTTGAAGGATTCCACCAGCCCTTGGTCCTATTTCTGTCCTAAACCTTGAAATTCTTATTTTCTTTACTTTCCCCTCAGTGGCCCTTTTTTGGTCCGTTCCTTCTTCATATTGAAATCTGGAGACCGGAAAGCTTAAGGGGTTTTTAGACATGACTAAGTCTTTTATTTCTTCATTCTGAGATGCATGCACAAAGAGGCAACAAAAGCAAGACTTTCTATCTTAACATAGGTATGTTTTAGCTCTTGGGTTCAGATACGTCGTTTCTATAAACTATGCAATATGTGACGCTCTTGCATACTGTGCACTGTGCTAGCTAGTTAATACACAGTTGGAGGTAGACTGGTGTTCACTTGAATTCACTGTAGTATTCTATATATTATATTATCTATATATATAAAAGTCAACGTATGTGTGTGTGTGTGTGTGTGTGTGTGTGTGTTTGTTCTTTATACAAATCTACAGTTTTAGTCCGATCGCGATGAAAATTTGCACACTTGACCTTCAAAGCAAGGAAACAATCAAGGTCTACATGAATTTTCGAAATTTCAATTTTGGTACACAGGGGTACGGGGTACAAGTAATAAATACGGGGTCAAAGTAATGAATACCCTTCATGATGCATATCGTTGAAAAGCTCTTTAAGGGTACAGTAATTGTTGTTATGTACACTTTTGTCATATTTTCATTTAGGAGGGGGGTAAAATAGAAAAATATAGCTATATCTTATTTGTTCTTTATACAAATCTACAGTTTTAGTCCGATCTCGATGAAAATTTGCACACTTGACCTTCAAAGCAAGGGGGAAAACACTGTCTACATGAATTTTCTAAATTTAAATTTTGGTACACACGGGTACGGGGTACAAGTAATGAATGCGGGGTCAAAGTAATGAATACCCATGATGCATATCGTTGAAAAGCTCTTTAAAAGTGCAGTAATTGCTGTTATATACAGTTTTGTCATATTTTCATTTAGGAGGGGGGTAAAATGGAAAAATATAGATATATCTTATTAAAAAGAAGTGTCTGTATAACAGGGTATGTCTTTTATACAAATCTACGATTTTATCCCATTTTGATGAATATTTACACACTTTCTCTTCAAAACAAGGTGAAAGTAACTGACTTCATGAGATTACGAAGTTAAAATTTTAGTACACAGGGGTAAGCGGTACAAGTAATAAATACGGGGTCAAAGTAATGAATACCCTTCGTGATGCATATCGTTGAAAAGCTCTTTAAGAGTACAGTAATTGTTGTTATGTATAGTTTTGTCATATTTTCATTTAGGAGGGGGTAAAATGGAAAAATATAGCTATATCTTATATAAAAAGAAGAGTGTCTTTTATACAAATCTGCAATTTTATCCCAATTTGATGAATAATTTACACACTTTTACCTTTGAAGTAAGGGGGAGGTCACATTTAAATTTTGGTACAAAGGGGTACGGGGGGGGGGGGGGTAAATGTTAAAGTAATAGAAGAAAAATATAGCTATATCTTATTTGTTATTTATACAAATCTACAGTTTTATTCCGATCTCGATGAAAATTTGCACACTTGACCTTCAAAGCAAGGGGGAAATCACTGCCTACACGAACTTTCGAAATTTAAATTTGGTATACAGGCGTACGGTACAAGTAATGAATACGGAGTCAATGTAATGAATGCCCTTCATGATGCAAAAGCTCTTTAAGAGTACAGTAATTGTTCTTATGTATAGTTTTGTCATATTTTCATTTGGGGGAGGGGGGCGAATTTAGGATATTTAAAAATTAGCTTATCAAAGAGGAGGGGGTATAGAAATAAGTGGGAGGGATAGAATCTAGATATTCACGCATAGTAAACTAATTTATATGTTTCTTTATGATTGTTTATAAACTTATCAAATTATAATAACACTCCGTAGCGAAGCACGGGTACCCAGCTAGTTATCTATATATATAAAATCCAAATACCACTCACTGACTGACTGACACATCACGATATCTCTGAAACCACTGGGCCTATGACCATGAAATTTTGTAGGTGTGTTCCTCTTACCTCCAGGTGCTCGCTAAGAAATGTTTTTAAAATCCGCCATATTGATTCAAGATGGCGGCCATTTATATACAAAATTACAAGACGATATCTCCGGAACCAATTGCATTAGAACCTTGAAATTTAGAAGTTAGCTTCCTTTTATGAAAGTAGAAACTTTTGATAAATGGTTTACCAATCGGGCGGTTTGATTCAAGATGGCGGCCATACATAAAGTCAAAGTAATGAATAACCTTCATGAAGCAATTTTGTTGAAAAGCTTTTTAAGAATACAGTAACTGTTGTACAGTTTTGTAATATTTTCATTTAGGAGGGGGGTAAATTTAGGATATTTGCAAATTATCTTATCAAAGAGAAGGGGGTATAGAAAGAAGTGGGAGGGAGAGAATCTAGATATTCTCGCATAGTATAATAATTTAAATGTTTCTCAACGGTAGTTTATAAACGAATCAAATTAAAATAACACGCCGCAGCGAAGCACGGATATCTAGCTAGTAATGTATATAATGTAAATATTACACTTATATACCAATTCTGTGTATTGAAGATTCATCTATACCTACGTGCAGCAATGGTTAGCGCATTTGCCTGCTGATTCAGCGGTCAATGGAACGAGACTCGTCTAAGTAAACAATTGTTTGCCGCCTTAAGCCGGCAGTCGATTTACCTGTAAAAAATCTTTCACTTGGACGAGTATCGAAACACAAACTTCGTTACACGATTTCGTTTTATCTAAGCCAATTTACTCTACCGTGCCTAAACAAGTTTCACTTCATCCTCATTTTCTCCATTTCAAAGAAAAGCATTAAATTATAGACATGTTTTTGGCCATTGAATCCACATATCGATAGTTCGACATTTTTCTATGAAGTGGAGCAAAGGTGTGGATATGTGAAATTATGAAACATTAATCTATTTTGATTACCTTTTGGTCCGCTTGGAGCTCTGATATCATTATATATAACATGATATAACTATTGCTGGGAAACAATAGTATTGTTTTTAATTATCCCTAAAGACTGATTAGAGAATGAAGAAAAACATCGAATAAATTCACTATTTAATAGATTGTGTTGTGAAGTAACTATAAACATTTACCAAGTTGGTGCTATTGTTCTTTGTTATTTAGGTACAATAGTGGATGCTGTTGATACATTGAGGTGAGGTGGCTGGGCTGTACATGGCTCGCTAAATATTCTCTCAATATTAATGAACCTGTATTGTTTGAGGAGTTCCATACTGACGGCCCAAACTTGTTTACTTGTAACAATGTAAACAAACACCAACTTAACCACGATTCCCTTCTCAGAACAATGTGTCAGCTTAAAAATGAACTAGCTGTTAAGCTGTTACGTCTAAATAAACAAGAGGCCAAAATCGCTTTAGCAGAGTTGGCATCCAGTTTGATCGTATGATGTTTTACCAGTTTAATTTTTAAAAATTTAAATTAAAAGTTTCAGTATAAAAGTTATATTAGAAAAAAACCCTTATGGCGAGGGTGATGTGTCCGTCTGTCCGTCGCTCTTTGGTTGATGAAAATTTTCTGATAAAATTTAATTTATCTAGTCGTTATTACCCATATAAATCATCGGGACCCCCGGGGAAATAAATGAACCCGGGACTCTTGAAATCGAAGAAAAAAAATCATAATGACATAACGGGAATGCTTAATCATCTTCAAAACCCTAAAAAGTACTTGGATGCATGTACTTCCCTGTGATTTTGTTTATTTTCACTTGTTTTTATTGTTTGTTTATTGTTTTAGGTTAACATGGGAAGGTTGAAGATACGACTATGACGACATCAGGGTTGCCGAATATCGTTATCGCATGTCTCCTACTCCCCGTTATCGATGTTCAAGGTAACACACAACAAGTCTGTTTTTTTTAATTTATATTAAGGTTGTCCAAGTCAATTAAGGGACAAGGGATAAACGATAAACATCTTCGTTGGATCCTTCCTCTTTTTGGCGTGAAATAACTCCTTTCTCTATTGTACTTCAATCGAATTTGACCCCCCCCCCCCTCATCAAACAGAATTCAAAAGATTGCTAACTAAAACCCTTTAATCCTTTTTAGGGTTGATTAAGGCCGAGGGTGATGTCTGTCTGTCCGTCGTACTTGGGAACTTGGGTGGTTCATATCCTCCGAACCGTTCACGCTAGAGATGAGAAATTTAAAATACTGGCGTAACTTTGTGACCTACACGAAGGAAAAATAAAAAGAAGTTAAACATTTCAAATGCTTTGCTCTAATATGTTTTGCGCAAAAATGTGCAGCTCAAAAAAGCTCAAAATTGTTTTTTTTTTTTAATTTTCGACCTTATGTTGGGGCGCTGAAAATAACGAGGTAGATTTTCCAATTTATAAATCTTGCGCAGTGAGACTATTTTTTACTACGTTTTTATTAGCTTGCATTCTTGTTTGTTTGTTTGTTTGTCCGGTACAAATCTGGCAATCGATTTCTAACTAACTTCCCGAATAGCTAGACATTTGAAACTTTTAGTATAGCTCAGAACACGATGACAATGCATTATTTTAATACTTTTACCCATCTTTCAGTAGAATTTAATTAGTTTTCAGCAAATTTTGCTGTACAGAAAGTTAGTTCGGAAAAAATCCGCAAGTTATTTTATTTGTTTTGCCATATCCAATATTTACGCAATCTTCATTATGACGGGTCTCAAATTTTTTATAGATAAACATTGAATGACAGCAAAACAGGAAATATCGATTATATTATTTCAAATATATCGATGGCATGCGTTAGATTTGGTGTTGGAGAGATCCGTTGTACAAAGATTTATCCTTTTATAGGTTTAAGATCAGCTCTCTGGATGGTTGTCATATATGTGAAGTAACTAAATTCGGATCTATTCAATTATTATAAAATGTATCTCTTTGCTACAAAAAAACTACTGCATGTATCAAATTGAAATTTTGCATGACTGTTTCAATTGTGCATTAGATGGTGTATATGAAGTTTTATTAAAATCGTTACGTTAGAACGTAAGATATCGGTAAAAAGGTTGTTTTCTCTATTCTAAACGTTTAGGTCCGCTTTCATAGTTTTAGCGATCTTTATTAATTCATAGCGGTGTCGCTGTTGGTTTTACTAAAAAATGTTATTTGAAAAAAATGTTCGTCTCATCGAGTAGATGATGATAGAATCTTTTCCCGTCCTGAAATTCCAATTTAATTTTTGTACCTCTCGTTTACGCGAGCGTTGCGCGCGTACTCATGGACGGATCACGCTGTCCAACGAACTTAGCCTGAGTATTAGTAAGAGGAACATGTATACAAAATTTCAACTAAATCGGTCAACTTTTACTCAAGTTATCGTCACACGCGTAAACGTTACTGACAGACAGACAGACAGACAGACAGACAGACAGACACGGAGCATATTTCGTTCAATGTAGGAAGCTCGCTACGCTCGCTTCAACTAGGCATCGCGTGGCTCTATCATTGAAGCGAGCGTATTGCAATAAAATACTGAATATTGAAATTTGTTAATCATGATGAATGTCATAGTTGAAGATAAGGGGAAGAGGGTAGTAAGGGGTAGAGTGGGGGTTCTCGGTACAAAGCTTTACTTCATAACAAACCTACACACAAAACGACTGTAAGAATCTTAACCACCCGGAATAGCTTTTAAACTAATTGAAGCGAGCGTAGCGAGCTTCCTACATTCAACGAAATATGCTCCGTGTCTGTCTGTCTGTCTGTCTGTCTGTCTGTCTGTCAGTAACGTTCACGCGTGTGACGATAACTTGAGTAAAAGTTGACCGATTTAGTTGAAATTTGGTATACATGATCCTCTTACTAATACTCAGGCTAACTTCGTTGGACAGCGTGATCCGTCCAACAGTTCGCGCGCAACGCTCGCGTAAACGAGAGGTTCAAAAATTAAATTGGAATTTCAGGACGGGAAAAGATTCTATCATCATCTATTCGATGAGACGAACATTTTTTTCAATTAACATTTTTTAGTAAAACCAACAGCGACACCGCTATGAATTAATAAAGATCGCTAAAATTATTAAAGCGGGCCTAAACGTTTAAAATAGAGAAAACAACCTTTTTACCGATATCTTACGTTCTAACGTAACGATTTTAATAAAACTTCATAGACACCATCTGATGCACAATTGAAACAGGCATGCAAAATTTCAATTTGATACATGCAGTAGTTTGTTTGTAGCAAAGAGATACAAATTATAAATATTGAAATAGAGATGTGTGGTTAGTGGAATAGTAAGAATTCGGGGTGGTTCCCTTACTACTAGCCGCTGTACTACTACCAGACCCATTATCTATCAACTCATCATGATTCACAATAATCTTTTTTTTCAATATTCAATACATATTTATTACTATACGCTCGCTTCAATGAAAGAGCCACGCGATGCCTAGTATTATAAATGTATCACTTCATTACTCAAATACTACTGCATGTATCAAGTTGAAATTTTACATACTTGTTTCAATTGTACTTTAGACGATGTACATGAAGTTTTATTAAAATCGTTACGTTAGAACGTAAGATATCGGTAAAAAGGTTGTTTTCTCTATTTTAAACTTTTAGGTCCGCTTTAATAGTTTTAGCGATCTTTATTAAATCATAGCAGTGTCGTTGTTGGTTTTACTGAAAAATGTTATTTGAAAAAAATGTTCGTCTCATCGAGTAGGTGATGATAGAATTTTTTCCCGTCCTGAAATTCCAATTTTAAATTTGAAGCTCACGTTTACGCGAGCATTGCGCGCGAACTCTTGGAAGGATCACGCTGTCCTACGAACTTAGCCTGAGTATTAGTAAGAAGATCATGTATACCAAATTTCAACTAAATCGGTCAACTTTTACTCAAGTTATCGTCACACGCGTAAACGTTACTGACAGACAGACAGACAGACAGACAGACAGACAAGATGCATATTTCGTTGAATGTAAGAAGCTCGCTTACGCTCGCTTCAATTATATAACAATAACAATTATATTATCAACATTACATACGATTCAACAGAAAATTTAAAAACGTAGTATGTATATAAAAAGTTCTTTTTATCTTGAAATTATTTTTAATTTTTGAGGTGGGTATCAAATGAAAGCTACTGAAGAATAGATTAGAATTATTTGTGGCATTTTAAAATTATGGGCTTTTTACCAATATTACGTTTTTAGCGCCATGTTTCACCAAAAAAGTCCTCCCTCAACTACCATAAAACGGCTTGTCCTAAAGTTATAAAATAATTCAAGGAATAACTTGTAGTAGGGTGATGAAAAATTAATTTTTCGTGTAGGGGGGGGGGGGGGGGCATCAATTTAAACTTCGATCAGCGAGCAATTACGAACTGATCGCAATATTTTATATTTTTTGTAATTATTGAGTGACGCATTATTTCAAAGGCAATGAAATTTAGATCACAAATAGTATATTTAGCCCCCGAAATTATTTTAAAAAAACAAAAAAGAACCCCCCCCCCTACCCTATAAGGAAAGGCCCAAAAATAAACATCTTTGTGGTCCAATGATATTTCCGGGAGTTGATATAAAAGAAGTCAAATTTTAGGTGGCCGTAACTATGGTATCCCCGAATTTTTATTTTTTATAATTTTAAAATGGGGTATTATTATAGAAATGAAAATAGAATTATTTCTGTTCAATAAATAGTAGATACATAAACTCAAGGGAAATGAATAATGCCCGTTATAGAGAAATATCCGCTGTCCACAATGAGTCCGCTAATAGAAGATTTACTGTATTAATAATCAAGCCGAACTAACCAAGATTCCTCATGGAATACTGAGTAAACTAGAGCCAAACAATTTCAGCATTATTTTCCTGCTTTTAGCGCATTTATTGTTTGCTAATTTATTAATTACTAATAACAAAGTCGATTCCTATAATTAACTTTCATTCGAATAATTAGGTAACGTTTATGACAGACTAATGTTATTTTCCATTTTATAACGAATTCTCGTGTTTATATCAACCCATCCTAGTTTGAAAATTTCAACCCTTGTTTCATAAATAAATCAATTAGGTTTTAATTTATTTCATGCCAATATCTCCCCCCCCCCCCCCCTTATGAATTATAATTAATTATTACTCATATGGGACTAATTTCAAAGTCGTTGTTTAATTTTATCACGTTTGTTATCGGGATCGTTAATTTTAAACTTGGACGTTTTATGCATTTTAAAGCAATTGGTGGATTCAGTTTTTGCGAGGAGTATTCATTCCGGCAAACATTGTTAGCGGTGAATTTCTCTTAGTCGGATAAGTAAGTTTTTGGATATTATATATATATATATATATATATATATATATATATATATATATATAATTAGAAGATAAAAAGAACTTTTTATATACTACGATTTTAAATTTTCTGTTGACTATATAAAAAATCATAAATTTTAAACCCGTCAAAATGAAATCGTGAACTCAGAGCAAGGAAGGGGGGAGCAATGTCATTTGAAAAGTGGTTCATTATGTTACACCCTTATACTAAACCTCCCAAGCGGGTTCAATCCCAACTAAAGTGATCACGTGGTCACTGGTCCTTGTCTTATTGGTCTATTCCTTGTCCTTCCGTCCCCACAGACGCTTGTCAACAAATCCTTATCAGTAGCATTTATTTGATACCCCGCTCAAAGAAGACTGCTATTTGGTTATCTAGGAACTGTTACACGTTTATTAACGACGTTACTGCCTTTAGATAATTAACAAGGTTAACAACAAACATTAAAGTACATATTAATTAAGAAAACTGTATTAAAAATAAAAGTATTAAATGTCGTAAGAAAATATCTCTTTTTCTTATCAGCTGATATCAGATAAATTTTGAGTTTTTATCAAGATATCGAAACTGTTTCACCAAACTGCCTATGGGAGGTTTAGTATAGGGGTGTAGCATAATGAACCACTTTTTGAGACCCAGATTCTATAGTATTGTTCCCTCTACCCCTTCCTTGCTCTGAGATCGTGAATATGGGTCATGTCATAGATAAAAACCTTTATCTACTTGCGGCAGCAAAATTAGGCAATATTTTACTGATTTCGGGCAGAGAAATGTAATTTTACTGCCATGGCGGTAAAATGAATGGGGGGGGGGGGGGGGGGGGTCTTGCTGCCTAGGCAGTAAAATTTTTATTGTTATGAGTGTCATAACCTCTTATTTCGGCAATAACAGTTTGTACTATTATCGCTGTATCTTATAACATTATATATTATAATTCAGTAAGTAATATTTAATAAATAAACGTTTTAATAATAAAATAATTTGTTTGTATTTGTTAATTCTGTTAAATAAGTTCATTGAATTGTAGATCTTTAATTAAAAAATTAATGGAGTCACTGGCTACACTGCAGCTTCATATAAACATCCAACATCCATATTATTATTATTATTGAAGTTATTCTAGCCTAGATTAGACTAGGTACTTTTCTTGATTTATCCTAGTTACTTCTTTTCTTCTAAGCAATAGAAGATATCTTTAATACTTTTAGTAATTTGTTAGTAAAAATATAAATAATTATTTTATACCGCCTGGATTATTTATTTAAACGTTTTGTGTGTTATAAACGTGTTTTGAATTTTGTTGTTATAGATAAAATCTTGTTGTTTTATAATCTTGTTAAAATAAATAAAATAAATAAAATAAATAAAATAAATAAAATAAATAAAATAAATAAAATAAATAAAATAAATAAAATAAATAAAATAAATAAAATAAATAAAATAAATAAAATAAATAAAATAAATAAAATAAATAAAATAAATAAAATAAATAAAATAAATAAAATAAATAAAATAAATAAAATAAATAAAATAAATAAAATAAATAAAATAAATAAAATAAATAAAATAAATAAAATAAATAAAATAAATAAAATAAATAAAATAAATAAAATAAATAAAATAAATAAAATAAATAAAATAAATAAAATAAATAAAATAAATAAAATAAATAAAATAAATAAAATAAATAAAATAAATAAAATAAATAAAATAAATAAAATAAATAAAATAAATAAAATAAATAAAATAAATAAAATAAATAAAATAAATAAAATAAATAAAATAAATAAAATAAATAAAATAAATAAAATAAATAAAATAAATAAAATAAATAAAATAAATAAAATAAATAAAATAAATAAAATAAATAAAATAAATAAAATAAATAAAATAAATAAAATAAATAAAATAAATAAAATAAATAAAATAAATAAAATAAATAAAATAAATAAAATAAATAAAATAAATAAAATAAATAAAATAAATAAAATAAATAAAATAAATAAAATAAATAAAATAAATAAAATAAATAAAATAAATAAAATAAATAAAATAAATAAAATAAATAAAATAAATAAAATAAATAAAATAAATAAAATAAATAAAATAAATAAAATAAATAAAATAAATAAAATAAATAAAATAAATAAAATAAATAAAATAAATAAAATAAATAAAATAAATAAAATAAATAAAATAAATAAAATAAATAAAATAAATAAAATAAATAAAATAAATAAAATAAATAAAATAAATAAAATAAATAAAATAAATAAAATAAATAAAATAAATAAAATAAATAAAATAAATAAAATAAATAAAATAAATAAAATAAATAAAATAAATAAAATAAATAAAATAAATAAAATAAATAAAATAAATAAAATAAATAAAATAAATAAAATAAATAAAATAAATAAAATAAATAAAATAAATAAAATAAATAAAATAAATAAAATAAATAAAATAAATAAAATAAATAAAATAAATAAAATAAATAAAATAAATAAAATAAATAAAATAAATAAATATGCAAAATTATATCTATATATAGTTATTAA
The DNA here is from genome assembly GCA_951217055.1 of Gerris lacustris. Classification (NCBI taxonomy): domain Eukaryota; kingdom Metazoa; phylum Arthropoda; class Insecta; order Hemiptera; family Gerridae; genus Gerris; species Gerris lacustris. Next base: position 111,469 of record OX578286.1, read on the forward strand.
TTATAGTTATTAGTTTATAATATGTATCATTATTGTATAAAAGCATTTTTTATAAGAAAACTACTAAAAACTAAATAATTCCTACCAACTTGTATAATATATAAAAAGCACCTCGTATAAATTAGTCTAAAATAGCTGAGTCGCGCTCAAGCTACTGCTTTTGCGGCCAGCTAAACAAATTAAATGTATCTTCTGCAATGGTAATTGTAAATTATATTAACATTTTTTTTTATGTATGGATATCTTTGTAATTTGTATTAAATAAATAAATAAACAAATAAATAAATAAGCAAATAAACAAGATTCTGTTTGCTATGATGGTATTTTAGCAGTTTCATTTTACTGCCGCCCTTAGATAAAATAGTATATGCAACAAGGCAGCAAAGGAAACATTTCTTCCTCGTTTATTCATTGTCAAAAAGGTAAATTACCTGCCTCGGCTTGACCTCGGCAGTTAATTATCATAGCCTGTCCTCGCCTTCGGCTCAGAGGCTAATCTAATCACTCGTCAGTAAAATTTCATTTTGCTGTCTAGTTACATAAATAACTATTATCTTTGCGTTCTTCAAATAAATAAATAACAAAATAAAAAAATAAAAATAATTTTTTTATTTTTTTATTTTTTATTTTCCCTGTCAGTTTCATGGCTATATCTACAAGTGTGCCAAATTTCGATATTCTAGTTCATTCTTCAGAACGATCACATAGCTTTAGTTACCTTCTGCAAGCTTATAAGCAATAAATATTAAATTATATAAATCTGATGTAAAAGCCGTGTAGAATGTAATCTTTTGGGAATTGAAGATTCGCTTGGAGAAATCTAAACTTACTGGCTTTTGAAAACGTAAAGCCCCCTTGGCTAAGTTCAAGGAGGGAAACCACCGCGCCATAACCCTTAAAGTTTTGCCGGGCCATGTTTAAGTAATACAGCTGTAGACGAGGAGAGTGCTCCTACTTATGCGGAGTTTAAATAAACCATTCATTACTCTTGGGGCTTAACTCAGGTTTTCAACATTTAGCTGCGAGTAGTTAAGTGAGCAGTTCGATATGCCGGCTTCCTTACAAATCTACTCAGGCCCAATTTTAGTCACTGTTTTGATTTCATCTAAGTTACCTTTTCCATCTCTTAATATCCATTGAGGTTGCTGGAAGTTACCGTTTAATTCTCTTAATATACATTAGCGTTGCTTGAAGTTACCTTTTCAATATCTTAACATCTACTGAGGTTGCTTGAAGTTACCTTTTCAATATCTTAATATCTATTGAGGTGGCTTGAAGTTGCCATTAAATTCTCTTAATACGCATTAGCGTTGCTTAAAGTTACCTTTGTAATCTCTTAATATACAATGAGGTTGCTTGAAGTCGCCATTAAATTCTCTTGGTATACATTAACGATTCTTGAAGTTTTTAATGCGCATTAGTGTCAGAGCATATTTTAAGGAATTTATACTGGGTGACAAACTAAGGCGTTCCGGGGGTCTTGGGGGAATGGAATAACCCTAGCAGAGTGGGGGGTCCGGGGGTTTGGAATACCCCACATCAAAGAGGGGGGTCCGCCCCCCCCCACCCCCCCCTGGAAAATATTTGAAGTTGTACTAGGTCTAATCCATCCAGTACAAGTAAGTTCTTCTAGGTCTAATCTATCAAGTACAAGTAAGTTCTACTAGGTCTAATCCCTCCAGTACAAGTAAGTTCTACTAGGTCTAATCTATCAAGTACAAGTAAGTTCTACTAGGTCTAATCCCTCCAGTACAAGTAAGTTCTTCTAGGTCTAATCTATCAAGTACAAGTAAGTTCTACTAGGTCTAATCCCTCCAGTACAAGTAAGTTCTACTAGGTCTAATCTATCAAGTACAAGTAAGTTCTACTAGGTCTAATCCCTCTAGTACAAGTAAGTTCTTCTAGGTCTAATTCATCCAGTGCAAGTAAGTTCTACTAGGTCTAATTTATAAGTAGGTGATGTTGTTTATCTACCCCTCTCTATTTTCTCTCCCTCACGAACTAAATTTTTTTTCCCATATCACTCTACATGTATAAATTTAAAATCATTTTCTGACTTGGCATTTACGCAATATGAAAAGGTTAAACAGTTCGTTGTTATTTATTTTATATTTTCCTTATGGTTTATAATACGATCAATTAAAAAAAATGTTATACAGTGTCGTTTACAACTTTTTCTCTTCGTGCTGCTAAATTGCAGGGCAGAAAATGTTTACAAATTTAAACGTGTAGAGTGATTAGGGAAAGAAAGGGTTTGAGTTTTTGAGGGAAGAAGAATAGAGAGGAGGGACAGACAAGCAACTTAACATACAATATGTATGTTAGCTAGCTCTACTAGGTCTAATTCATCCAGTATAAAATACTGGATGAATTAGACCTAGTAGAGCTTGCATGAACAGGGGGAGACATGGCTACAACTTTTTGTAAGTAATATGTGGTTTCTTAGCCTCTTGCTCTGTATTCGGACCACTTCTAAAGGTTTTGAGTCTAATCTATGTAAGAAAACTAATTGCTACTTTTTCTCGTCTCACGAACGACTGAACATATTTATTTTTCCATTTTAAATTAATAATTCTATAAACAAGTCGAACAAGTTCAAATAAAATAAATAAAATACTAGAAATTTAGGGTATAAAAAACCGAAAATTGTCCCTGACAACACTCCGACCAGAAGAATGAGTCTTACTCTCTAACCTCAAAGGGGTAGAGTAACGATAGTGGCCGTGTCAGGAGCTGCTCACTGGTCGGTACTTTAATCTGGCCGACCTTACTTGTCCATCTTGGCTGGACACTAACTCCTCCACTCGAGCCGTCTTCCAGGTCTGCCTTGGCGTCTTGTCTCCTAGAAGAACCACTTCTCCAACTTGAGGCAGCCTTTTCACTACCCTTCTTCCCTGCTTGTGGTGCTTCTTTTTTCTTTCCCTTAATGACGTGAGATATTCATCTCTCCAAATTCTCCAGAAGTGGTCCAGGAGCTTCTGGCCCTTCCTCCACGTCCCTAGCAAGATCTTTGCTGGAGTAGAAGCACCACTTTCTTGTTCTGGATGATCCAGAGTTCCCTTGACCCCTAAAAAGTGGGAAGGAGTCAAGACTTCTCCTTCTACATCCTCCCCCACGTAAACGAGAGGACGTGAATTTACTAACGTCTCTGCTTCAGCCAGCAGTGTGGTAAGCTGACTTAAGGTTAACTGCCGCCTTCCCACTGCTTTCTTAAGGCACCGCTTGACCTGGCCAACCATCCGCTCATACACTCCACCCATCCAGGGTGCGTATTCAGTAGTAAATTTCCAGTCAATATTATTAGTAAGTGTAAATGCTAACGTTTGTTCGTCGGTCAAGTCAGTTTTCGGTCCGGATTCCTTAAGTACAGTACTAGTCAAGTGAAATGTTCTGAAGTTGTCAGATAGAATTAATTTTGGAGCCCCCCGTCTAGCCACAAAACGTTTTAAAGCTAATAGAAACTCTGAAGCTGACATACTGTATACAATTTCTAAATGTATTGCACGGGTTACCAAACAAGTAAACAAACATACCCAGCATTTATTAGTAATGTGGAATTTAAAATATAGTGGTCCGAAATAATCTAATCCTATATTTTGAAATGCTATAGATTCCACTGTCCTAAAATCTGGCAAAGGAGGGTATAGCGGCATCTTAAACGCCCCTCCTAATTTTTTGCAAACCGTACATTTCCGCACTATGTTATACACATATGCTCTACCTTTGGGTATCCAAAATTGTTTTCTAATGTCCACTAACGTCTGTGTTACACCACTGTGTAAATTTTGTAAATGAAAAATTTTTACAATTAGTTCTGATAAGTAGTTTTTTCCTGGTAACAAGATAGGAAATTTTTGTCCATAAGTACAATTTGAATTTTGGATTCTACCTGAACACCTTAATAATTTACTTTTGTCTAAAAATAATCCTAACTGATCTTTAGTTAAACATTTTTTTCAAATTTATATTTATTAAAATTTCCGCATATAATTCACTTTGAACCCATCTCAACCATAATATCTCGCTTTCTTTCTTTAATTCTATATTATTTATATTATTGTTTTTTAATCGCTTAATAAATTTTAAACATAAACTTGTAACTTTAAGTAGTTTATAATAACTGGAAAATTGTTCTAAATGTATTTCAAATTGTGTATTATTGTTTTCTTTAGCCACTATGTTTGGGAGTGTAATTTGAATAGGATTTTCTTCAATATAATCATGTATCTCAGTGTCTCCATTCTCTAATACCATTTCTTCTTGCCATATTGGCCCCTTTTCCTCATCTGTTGCAAGGAACTTAGGTCCATTCCACCAGACTTCGTTAAACTTTAATTCTTCGGCAGAACAACCCCTAGTAGCTAAGTCAGCTATATTATTAGTACCATATATAAACCTAAAAGAAATATTTTTGTTATCACCGGTTATAGTTGTTTCATCTATTATATCTATGATTCCCCTTGCTACGGTTCGATCTTGCCTTCTACTTAAAGATCTTAGTCTCCCAAATGCTAGGTTATAATTTTCTGGTAGGTCCGGTGGATATTCTCTCCACGGCCATGATACCCTATACCGATTATTAACTAATTTAATGCTATTATCAAAGACTTTAAGTGCTAAATCATCCTCATCTTCGATAGGACTCTCTTTAATAACTATACTATCTAAGCTCCATAGTTTAGCTAGGTTCATGTAACTATCGTCTACAAGTGTATGGTCCGGTCTGTCAAAGTACTTAAAATTATAGTCGCAATCTTTAGTGAAAGTAGTAAAACATAAGGTATCCCTTGCAATATGCATTTCCTCTTTTTTACACCTACCACTTAGTATCCATCCAAGTTTTGAGCTAACCAAATGTAATCCCTTTCTAATTTCTATTTTTTCCGATTGAATTATGTCAAAATAATACCCATTACCTATAAGTAAGTCCACCCCCTGATCAGAAAAGATATTTACCTCTTCTGCTAATTTCAAATTTGGGAACCTTTCCCCTACTACCTTTATCATGGGGTCAACTTTAAATTTTTTAACTATTGTTGGAACTACATTGGCCCTTATATCAAAGGTTGTGTCGTCAGACAAGTTTATCTTAAACTCTACACATGAAGAAGATATCTTCTTCGGAACATTGCTACCTGTTTTATAATACTAATTATCGAATAAAATAGTTTCGTAGCTTTATTAATAGTTAGAACACAAGCACAACTCTTTATTTGTATGTTACATTAATATGTCAAAACAATGAAATCTAGGTTTATTTACATTTATCATTACTTAGTAATGCAGGTTTGTTTATATACAATAAATAATAATTATAAGTACTGTCAATATCATCTAACATCCTCTCCTTTTAAGCTAAACTTTCAAAGTACTAATTTTCAGATTTTCTGTGTTTTATCAAGATCTCATTCCTCCTATAGATAGCACCATCCTCAGCTCTAATATCATAAGATCTGTTATCATACTTAGACTCAATCACACCTTTCCTCCACTTCTCATCCTCCTTTCTTTTCTTATAATACACTTCCTCTCCCTCTTCATAAGATCTCCTCTTAACTGTTCTTCTATCATAATATTTTTTACTTCTGTGCCTATTTTCTCTTATTTTGTTTTGTATTATGCCTCTTGGATTTTCTTTAACTGACGGTACATCACATCTAAGCCATCGATTCATCAATCTTCTGGCAGGACTAACATTAATTTTATTCGGAGTATTTCTCCATAGCAGTAATGCCTTGTAGAAATCCTGATCGTCGTCTATAGACTTTTTTACAAGAGATTTAAATATTTTTACTGCAGACTCGGCCTTACCATTACCTTGTGAATGATACGGACTCGAGGTAATGTGTTCGAAGTTCCACGTTTTGCTGAAATCGGCGAATTGCCCTGAGGCCCTGAGGTGAAGTTAGTACCATTATCTGATACTACTACCTTCGGAATACCGTACCTGCAAAAGTTTCTTTTACAGGCGATAATTGTTGAAGCTGCATCCATCTTTTTTATTTCATCTACTTCAAAGAAATCCGAAAAGTGGTCTACAGTTATTAAGAAATGTCTTTTTCTTCCATTAATAGCAGTTTCACAGATATCTAAACTAATTTTTTCAAATGGATTTGCCGGAACTTCGTGTGACATCATATTGGTTGGTTTTTGATTAGGAGCGTTGGTTGCGCAAACGTCACAAGATTTTATTTTGTTTTCTATATCTTTATCGATGTACGGCCAAAAAACACATTCTCTTGCTAATTTGATTGTACCTTCAATACCAGAGTGCGACCCATGTAGTCGATTTAAAATTTCTTTTCTAATCGCCTTAGGAATAATTATTCTGTTTGTTTTCAAAATTATACCGTCAAATACAACTAACTCGTCTCTGTAATTCCAATAACATTTAACCTCGTCATCAACTTCATTTTTTATACTAGGCCATCCACATTCTATATACTTTTTTATTTTACACATTATTTTATCTTTATTCATTTCTTCTTTTATCCACTGTATAGTCGAGTCTTTTACTCTTGTATCTTGGAATCCATCTATATTATCTAATTCTTTTTCTATTTCATATACATCATAAGATTTTTCTTCATTATTTATATTAGCCGGGGCTCTTGACAAAGTATCAGCCAGTACCATTTCAGTCCCTCTTCTGTACTTCAAAATGATATTATAACGCTGTAACGTCATTATCATGGTCTGAAGCCGTTTAGGAGTCTTTAGTAAAGACTTTTTGAAAATACTTATTAATGGGCTATGATCAGTTTCTACGATAACACCGGGTTTTCCACAGATGTACTGGTCAAACTTCTTGCAAGCAAACACTATTGCCAGCATTTCTTTTTCTATTTGTGCATAGTTTTTCTGTGTGTCACTTAGTACTTTGGATGCAAAAGCTACAGGTTGCCCTTCCTGCATAAGACAGCTTCCTACTGCAAATGATGATGCATCAGTCTGAATTGTAACTGGCTTTTCACTATCGAAGTATCTTAAAGCTGGCGATTTCGATATCATATTTTTCAGTTTAGAAAAAGCTTGATCCTGTTCTTCTGTCCAGTTGAATGCTACATCTTTTTTAGTGAGTTTTCGTAAAGGAGCTGCAACATCCGTTAATTTTTCCAAATACCTGTTTAAATAAGTCACCATTCCAAGAAATCTTAGAACACCTTCTTTGTCTTGTGGTCTAGGCATATTAACGATTGCTTCTATTTTTTCTGTATCCGCCTTGATGCCTTCACTAGATAACTGATGTCCATAAAATTTAATACTTCTCATTCCTAATTTTGTCTTTTCCTTATTTAATTTTAAATTCATTTTTCTTAGCCTTTCAAACAATTTTTCTAAATTTCTATTATGGTTTTCAAACGCCTCTTCATCAGAGTTTCCTTGTCCAACTATAAGTATGTCATCAGCTATTACATAAACTCCTTCTAAACCAGAAACCACTTCTAACATCTTTTTTTGAAATATTTCCATTGCTGGACTCAAACCAAAAGGTAGTTTGAGATATCTGTATTTTCCGAAAGGGGTCCAAAAGGTAGACAGTTTACTACTTTTTTCTGTTAATTTCAGTTGCCAAAATCCATGTTTTGCATCGACTGTAGAAAAAATTCGGGCTTTTGACAATTCCGGTAATATTTCATCAATCGTCGGTAACTGCTGTTTTGTATCTTTTAATGCTTTATTTAATTCTGATGGGTCTAAACAGATTCTTAACTTATTTTTCTTTTTAACTATTGTCAAATTACTGGTCCATTCTGTAAATTTATCTTCCTTTGTTATGATTCCATTCTTTGTCATCTCCTCAAGTTCTTTTCTCAATTCTTCTCTCAAAGCTACAGGGACTCTACGAGGTGCTTGCCGTTTCGGCGTTATATTCTTAACCATTTCTAACTCAACCTCTCCATCTAACTGACCTAATCCCTCAAACACATCCCCATATTCTTTTAAGATTATATTTATTTTCTTGTCTGTTAAAGCTTCTATCTTGTTGCAGATATTAATCAAGTTCAAGTACTGACAACTTCCTAAAGATAGCAATGGACATTGATTATGTTCCACTACTTGGAATTCTAATTTATAGAATATATTTTTCTTTTTGACCACTAATGTTGTTTTTCCTAACGGTACTATAATATTACCACCAAAAGCACGGAGAGTTGATTGACTTTTTTGTAAATTAGGACTTGAATTATTAACGGCATCTTTTAAGTTTTCTAATCCTATAACATTACACGAGGCTCCTGTATCTAACTGAAAAGTAACATTCTTAAATTCAAATTTATCAGTTCTTACTCTCAATACAGTCAATAATCCTCTTATTTGCTCTGAGGTAACCTTTAATACCTCGTCAGGGGCTGGTTCCTCATAGTCAACAGTTTTAACCACCTTATTTGTACCTTTATTATCTTTAAAGAAACACATCCTAGCAAAATGATTTTTCCTTTTACAACTCCTGCATTCTTCACCAAATGCCGGGCACTTTCCTCTTACATGATCATAACCACATTGCCGGCAATTCTGTTTACTATTCAAGTCTCTTCTATCATTATTGTTGTTCTTAACTATCTTTTTTATATCATTAGTTTGTTGACTAACTTCTTTTAACTGTATTTCAGCTATTTCTACTGCTTTACATATATCTATTGCGTCTTCTAACTTTATATTTCTTTTTAACCAAAGTTTCTGTTTTAGTTCTTGGTCTTTTATAGAGTAAATTATTTTATCCAGTAACAACTCCTCTTTCATCTTACCATACTGACAGTTATTTACTAAAGACTTTAATCGGACTATATAATTACTGTAAGACTCCTCAGTATCCTGTTTTGCTGTATTAAACAAATATCGTTCATACCTAACATTGGTTTGTACAGTCAAATTAGATCTTAAACATTCTAAAATTTCTTCTGTTGTTCTCTCTTGATTATTTTCGTTGACTTTGATGTAAATTTTGAACGCTTCGTCTCCAATAGCAGCTAGCAAAACAGCGCTCTGAATTTTTTCTGATTTATGGACTAAACCACTAGCAATTAAATAATTTTGCCAGGAGAGCTCAAATATTTTTAGCTGTTCGGATATATCTCCTTTAAGAGCTATAGGTTTTGGAAGAGGAATGTTTCTCTCCCCTTCATCTTCTTTATAATAAACAGAACCATATTTACCCATTCCAGGCTGATTTTCACGTGGAGATTTACTGTGTCGCTCTTTAGCCGCTCTAGCTGCATTCTCTTCTTCCAGTTCTTTTATTTTTTTCTCGCAGCTCTTCCAATTCATCCTCCTTCTTCTTTCTTGGCTTTTTTGGAGGCATTTTACGTAATTTTAATCACCTGACACCATGTTTTATAATACTAATTATCGAATAAAATAGTTTCATAGCTTTATTAATAGTTAGAACACAAGCACAACTCTTTATTTGTATGTTACATTAATATGTCAAAACAATGAAATCTAGGTTTATTTACATTTATCATTACTTAGTAATGCAGGTTTGTTTATATACAATAAATAATAATTATAAGTACTGTCAATATCATCTAACACTACCAAATACATAGATTGATATTTCATCACTTTCTAATATGTTTAAACCAAGCTTTTTGACTAATTTCTCTGTCACATAAGTGCGTTGGCTACCACTGTCCATTAATGCTCTAAATTTCCCAAATTTTGTTTTATCCGAATCACATATTTTCACTACTGCAGTCTGCAAATTTCCTACTCCTTCATTTTCATCAAGACCTAAAAATGTTTTGTTAATTTGAGTTTTACTATCCGAACCAACTAAAGATGAAATTTCGCGTTTGTTTTCATTACCCGTTCCAAATCTTTTTGGGCACAAACTCCTATGATGATTTTTAATTTGTTTACAGTGGTAACACGGTATATTGCCGGGACATTGTTTGTACGTATGCGTCTTTGAGAGACATATGTAGCATGCTCCTTTTATTGCTGCTTTTCTATCTTCTATTGTTTTATATTAATCGCATTGATCAGTAAAGTGATTATTTTTACAAAATCTACAGGTCCTTAACTCACTTGAGTTTAATGTTCCAGTAGTGCTAAATGATTTTTTAGAGCCCGAGGCTCCCCTAAATTCTACAGCTTCTTCCTTAACACTGTATTTTTTACACCCAAACCTAATGTCTAAGTTCTCTCTTGCCTTAATCAATTTATCTATAAACTCCCTCAACTCATTAGGTTCAATGGAAGCCGAACATGTGCTTTCTTCTAATTTCAAGATTACGCTAGGAGGAAACTTAGACATAATTAAAGGAACCAAAAAAGGATGGTTAACATCATCCCCTAAGGCCTCCAATGATCTAAGAGATGTCTCTATTTTATCTAACGTTCTGCGAAGATCCTTTGAAAAATCTTTAGCAGGTTCTAGAGTCCTAAGTTCGTCATAATGTTTACACTTTATGACAGCTGTGTTGCCATATCTGTTCATCAATAGGGAAACAGCAATGTTATAATTTTTACTAGTTAATGCCAAACCTGAAATACTATTAAAGGCATCACCTTTAAGGAATGTCTTTAAATAGTTTAGTTTATCAACCTCGCTCAGAGTTCTATTACTATCGATAGCTGATTTAAACGAGTCCCAGAATTCAGTCCACTTTGTTATGTCCCCATAAAAATTTTGTAAGGTTAATTTTGGAAGTTTTACAGACGTATTACGATAACTAGTGATAGATTTAGTTAGCTGATTTTGGTTAGTTACTGTTTGAGAAATAAATTTTTCTCTGACAACTTCAAATTCACTAATCAATAAGTCAACGTCAAAACTGAGTTCCGTATTAATTTCTAATTCCATCCCTATTGTCGTGTCGTCTGAATTATTTAATAAGTCTTTCAGTTCGTTGTTTAATTTTTTAAAAGTGTCAAAATATTTTGTCAATGCTTTATAATTTATGTCTATGTCATCAATGTCAATGTCATCCATGTCAGTAATTTTTTGTAAACGTATATTGTCAAGTAATGAGCGAGTGGTTGACATGGTCTCAAGCAATCGTTTTTTGGCAGGTCCTAAAGTACGTCTTACCCCACAGCCGAGTGACATCTTGTTTTCTTCTGTTTTTGGTCCTATGATATTTTGTCCGCTTCTATGATCTTCTTATCTCTAGTACTCTTAGGGTATAAAAAACCGAAAATTGTCCCTGACAACATGCTCATTTTGAACACATAATATGTCATATTATATAATAATAAACCAAATATTGCAAAAGAAAGAACAATTTCAGTAACATATTTTCATGTAATTATTAACATTTGCAAATCGGTGATTAGCTGTGGTACCCAAAGGGCCGAATTCCGTATTTTACTATTACTACGTTTTTATTAGCTAGCTTTCTTGTTTGTTTGTTTGTCCGGTACAAATCTGGCAATCGATTTCTAACTAACTTCCCGAATAGCTAGACATTTGAAACTTTTAGCATAGCTCAGAACCCGATGTCAATGCATTATTTTAATACTTTTAGCCATCTTTCAGCAGAATTTAATTGGTTTTTAGCAAATTTTGCTCAATGGAAAGTTAGTTCGGAAAAAATCCGCAAGTTATTTTATTTGTTTTGCCATGTCCTATATGTCTCGACTCTCTCGATTTCGAGAGACGAGTGTACTACTTCTACTTTTATAATAATAAGATTAAATAAATTTTCTAACTGCTTGTTTGGCTTCTACATCATGACTCCTTTTATTTTGACATATTTTACAAAAATAACAAAACAAAAACAAAAAATACTATCGCTAGGCGACATTCCGCGACGAGATTATGCAGTGGAAGCTCCTTGGTTCTCGATGGGGTAGATTTTGCAGATAGGTCGGGTAAGACTCTTGTCTGCTGTTCGTACTCTGGCGGATCTAATAAAACCATCACGGCTGTCGTTCAGTGATTCAATCCTTCCTAACTTCTATGACTGACGGGGTGCCATTTTATCGCCTATGTGAACAACCGTTCCTACCTGCGGTAGTTCTATCCCGCCTGTTATCCTTCTATCTCTTCTTTCTCTTAAATTTCGCAGACACTCTCCTCTCCATCGGTCCCAAAAGTCTTCTAACATGCTGTTTCCTTTTTTCCATAGTGAGAGTAAATTTTCTTGATTCTTGCTTATATTTCCTATTCTAAAGGTCTCTGGCCGAAAAGCGAGGAGAGGTTGACGTAGGCTCAGAAAATGTGAAGGTGTTAAGGCTTCGCCCTCCTCCGCACCTACGTACACCAGAGGTCTCGAATTCAGAATGGCTTCTGATTCAACTACTGTGGTTTCTAATAATTTATATTTAGCAAGATTTTTTGTAAATTTTCGAACTGCTTGACAACACACAGCGGTGACTTTAATTAATTGATTTAATTTATGACATTTTATCACTAAGGGTGGTGGATCGACATCTAACGAAACTAATAACCTTGATTCCTCAACCATTGAGGACACTCCCAACAGGTAGTTCCTACCCTTAACTACTAAATCTACTTCTAGAATTAAACAACTATTCAATGATAAAACACCCTGAGAGTGTGTCCAAATATAATGATCTGGAATATTGTCTGACATTATATATTTTAAGCTCTTACAAGCTATTAAGATTTCTAAAAGTTTCAGTCTAGGAACGGCCCTATCATTTGGAGCAATTCTAGCTTTTGCAAATATTAATTTTGCCTGACCATTCTCTTTGTTCCTAAGATAAATGACTGTTGCTTGCATAAGCCAGTTGAGAAGCATCACAGAACACATGAAGCTCATGATGTTCTCCCTTAGCATCTGCTAAGTATCTAGGAATTTCGAATTTTGAAATATCTAATAGATTTGAATAAATATTTTTCCACTCAGCTAGGAGATCATCATTAGTTTTCTCATCCAAAAATTTTAATATTTCTCTTTTAGTCTGAAAATTTATGTCTCGATATTTATATTTAATTCCAAATTTATCTGTTTCTGTGTTCCAAGGCATACCTAAAATACTAATGATTTTTTGTTTTTCTAAATCTGATTCAGGAATTTTTGCAAGGACTTCTTGTCTGTTAGAGTTCCATTCTCGTACATTCATAGAGATATGTGTTAAATATTTCTTTAGTTTCATGATAAAACTCTATTGCTTCTTCTACAATATTCAGATCGTAAATCAAATTATCCATATACATATTTTTAGCAATATGTCCTGCGTATTTACTTTGATACTTATTTAAGTGGTACATAATGACAGCACTGAGCATAAAAGGGCTTGAAATAATTCCAAAAAGTACCCTACAAAATCTATATATGACAATATTATCATGGAATATCATCAGTATAGTATAATTCATCTTTCATTATTCTACAACGAATATAGATTCTAGATTATATACCCATCACCCATATTTAAATATACAGAGGTAAATAATTGAAGCGAGCGTAAGCGAGCTTCTTACATTCAACGAAATATGCATCTTGTCTGTCTGTCTGTCTGTCAGTCTGTCTGTCTGTCAGTCTGTCTGTCTGTCAGTCTGTCTGTCTGTCTGCCAGTAACGTTTACGCGTGTGACGATAACTTGAGTAAAAGTTGACCGATTTAGTTGAAATTTGGTATACATGATCTTCTTACTAATACTCAGGCTAAGTTAGTTGGACAGCGTGATCCGTCCAAGAGTTCGCGCGCAATGCTCGCGTAAACGTGAGCTTCAAATTTAAAATTGGAATTTCAGGATGGGAAAAAATTCTATCATCACCTACTCGATGAGACGAACATTTTTTACAAATAACATTTTTCAGTAAAACCAACAACGACACTGCTATGATTTAATAAAAATCGCTAAAACTATTAAAGCGGACCTAAACGTTTAAAATAGTGAAAACAAATTTTTTACCGATATCTTACGTTCTAACGTAACGATCTTAATAAAACTTCATGTACATCGTCTAAAGTGCAATTGAAACAAGTATGTAAAATTTCAACTTGATACATGCAGTAGTATTTGAGTAATGAAGTGATACATTTATAATATTAGTTTAAAAGCTATGACGGGTGGTTAAGATTCTTATAGTCGTTTTGTGTATAGGTTTGTTATGAAGTAAAGGTTTGTACCGAGTACCCCCACTCTACCCCTCACTACCCTCTTCCACTTATCTTCAACTAAGACATTCATCATGATTAACAAATTTCAATATTCACTATTTTATTGCAATACGCTCGCTTCAATGATAGAGCCACGCGATGCCTAGTTATACATAGGCAGGACAACGTCTGCCGGGTTTTGCTAGTATAATATATAACAATAACAATTATACTATCAACATTACATACGATTCAACAGAAAGTTTAAAAAAAAACGTAGTATATAAAAAGTTCTTTTTATCTTGAAATTATTTATTTATTTATTATTTTTATTTCAACCAAACCTGACAGTACTCTTGACCCATTCTTTTCCATTCTGATCCGATGCCACTCTCTCCCAACATAATATTATATCGCACGCTTTCCTCGCTTCCTCGCCCCATTTTCTTTAGTGCCTTCCCCTATTTTCTGTTATGGGCCACCCAATTTAATATTTCTTTAGACCGTCGCTCATCATTAGACCTCACCACATGTCCAGTCCTTCTCTTAGTTGGGCCGTCTCGCTTATCTATCTGTTGCTTTCCTTGTCTCTCCTTGAGATATGATATGATAGGCATCACAAGGAGAGACAAGACTGGAGCTCCTCTCCATTGCTGTAACTCTCAACCTATTTATTGGTTCATTACTTAATGCCCATGTTTTGCAGCCGTAGGTAAGTACCGGTAATGTTACACTCTTCAACAATTTACTTTTCTTTTGTATATATATATTAGAACCAACTATACTTCTAAATGTATGGTAAACGTGGATGATAAGATATGGGGTTCGATTCCCCCCCGGAGAGGAGTTATTTTTATGGTAAATTTTGATAAAATGTTCTATAATTAAATTATGAAAAAAATAATATCTTTCAAACGGTTTCAACGAATTCAAAAGTTGAATTTGACCATAAGTCGTTTTCTGGAAAAAATAAATAAGTTTTTTATCGGATAATTTATAGAAATAGTTTGCTAATTAGGGTGTAGGATAAACCAATGTAGCAGATAACTTGTTGGCGTTCTATTGTGCGTACTTTATTAGTGTTCTGCTTTTACAACCCATTATTGCATCATTTATTTAATTTCCCCCATTTTTAGGGTTTCGTTGGGAAAACCAAAAAAAGAAACCCTTTTAGTTTTGTTCCTGTGTCTATCTGTCACTTTGTACGGTTCCAATAACTTTTGAATCAAAAAAGGTAAAAACATGAAACTTCATACACAGTATTAAAGATCGTTTTGTCACGCATACAGGAAAAATATAGCAAACTCAAAATTATCAGCTGTGTTTCGGCCCATAGGAGGTGAACTCGGATATGGGTACCGAAGAGGGAACCAAGCACTCCAGAGGAGAGAATCCCTATAGCAAAGCTAAAGCCGGGAGAAAACAGGGGTTATAATAAAATGCAAATAATAATCTGAAATTTCAATGCAAAGTATAATTGAATAAAGCTAGCAAGCAAGCATTGGTTAATTAGCAACTATTGTGTTAGAATTATAAATAATTAATATGTATAATAAAAATTAACAAGTAATAATATATATATATATATATATAACAATTTTGAATAAATAACAAAGAATAATTATAAGGTTTAATAAATAACAAGCGGTTAGTAGCAAGACAGTAACACAAGCAGGGGTTAGTATGCGGAAGCTAGAGGGGGTTAGTTTATAGGTGACAAGTGACTTACCTGGGCTGGCTGGAACATGGACAGATAGACATTACATAAACAAATACTTCTGCCAGTCAGGAACAGGGGACCTACATAGAAAATAATTAGTTAGACACACAACACGGAGAGAATTAAATAACAGTGGTAACAATATTCTATACAAAAAAGTGAGCGACGGGCCAGGTCGCTACACCACTACTCTAAACTTAGGCTACACGATGCGTTGACACTGCACGGTCCGAGGAAATGAACGGCGTAGAAGGCAGGATGTCCACTGTCTCGAAAACGGGCCTTGGCTGCACAGTGCCGGGACTTCAAGACACCGAAACTCCGCTCTAACTAGTTTAAACGGTCAACTTCTTGTTGCACGTCTAACAAATAATAAATGCTGGATAATTCTGCGAGGGCAGGTCGCTTAAGATGGCCAAATAAATATTAAATTAAGATATAATCATAAAATAGAGTACTCACGCTGTCTGCTCAATATGGTAACCGACCTGGGTAGGTTTCTACCGGCCCGACTTAACCAACTCAGCGCTGAAAGTGCGTGATTGGGAGCCGCTAGCAAGAGCTTTGTTTAGATGAAGTGGTGGAGTGTGAGTTGCACCCGGTGGGCCAAGGGAGGAAGTCTTGCTGGATTGCGGAACCTCCAGTAAACCTATTGCAACCTTCCAATTTGTTGTTGTTTATGGATTTACGGCGCATCAGAGTCGTGCTAAATATTGTTCCCCTGAATTGAAGATTATGTGAGAAGTGTTGTGTTAAACTGTGTTGTAATAATATATAATTATGTGTAAAGTTAGGTTTAAGAATTATGTACAAGGTATGTTAACAAATAAATAGTATTAATTAAAAAACATGCAAAGAATAGGCGGAGCCTAAACAAGCTGTTCATTCAAAATGGCGGAAATTCATGTCACTTTTTACTTTCTCATATTAAGAGAACGTATTGTGATGGCGCGAAAATTCGATTTTGATGGATTTACACATTTTGAGGTCCCCTGAGTCCAAAAATGTCTGTCCGTCGTCTGTCGTCTGTGCAAACGCCTGGAGCCTAAACTACTGGGCCGATTTTGACGAAATTTGGCATACATGTTCAGAAAAATCATACCTGGAAGCGAAATCGAGAAATTAATTTTAGCTCTAAATTTGGGGGCGCTACCCCCCAAAAACTCTTAAAAAACATTAAAAAAAAATTATTTCTCGAAAAAGATTCCGACGATTTTGATTAAAAATTTTTTTAAATGTAAGTCCATTTGAATACGAATCCAACGATATAAGCCGTTTTCCCGGGAACAATCTAGTTCCTGAGAAATTAGCTTTAAACGCGGACGGAGAGAGCCCGGGTTCGATTCCCCACCCAGGAGAAGTTATTTTTATAATAAATTTTGATGAAAAGTTCAATAATATTTAAATGTACATTTAAAAACTAATAAATGGAAACACTGGGCTAAGTAATTATAAACTCGTATATGATATAGTTTGTCTGAGTAGTCTCGGACCGATTTTTTTTTTAATTTTGCGTGCGGGGTATCAAATAAAAGCTATTGAAGAGTAGATTACAAAAATATATAACACTGATAGATATTGTTTATTTTTTCATGCCATTTTGTTAAAAAACACCAAAGTTTTGCTTCCCCCCCCCCCCCCCTTCAAAAATAAATTTCCAGAAAAATTAACTTTTCATTATTACCGGTAAAAAATATTGGGACCCCACACGTGGAACTTGTAAATTTTCTCCTGTTACTAGATATATGCAAAATTTGTGGTCTGCTGGGCCATATATGAAATTAGAATAGCAATTTGATCTGATTAACTGGGAATCCAATATGGCGAACAGCTCATGCCTCGCGAAGAAAAAATATTTTTTATTTAAGATTTTATTTGAGATTTTGAGTTGGGTATCAAATGAAAGGTATTGAGTAGATTACAAAAATATAAAACACTTGTGTAAATTATTCAATTTTCCACGTCATTTAGTCAAAAAGTATCAACACTCTGCGAATTTTTTGAACTCGAAGGTATAAACATTATTGTTCTTCAGAACGATCAAGTTCGAGTTTCGTTTACCTTTGGAAATCACGTTGTCGATAATCAAAAAGACCATCGAAAAAGAAAATAAACCAGAGATATTATACCATACAAACTATTTTTGTATAAATGGTGCTTGAAAAAAACTCTGGCAGTTCTGTTAAAAAGAAGACAATAGAAATCTAAAAGTAGATGTTGAAATCTAAAAGAGAAAATGTAAAGAAAGATGTCGGGAGACAACACTGACAGAAGGAACGAGACCAGACTACGAGTGATAAATTTAGAAACTGTCTTAGGATCGATGTCTTCTCCTTCGACATTAACAGATACTTCCACCTTCCTCTCTTCCTACTTGCAAGGGAAAAGGGAATATGTACTCGGTGGAGTCATTAAATAGACAGTCCCTTTGTAGTTGTCAACTAATAACTCGACGCATTCAAGTAAACCGCCCTTTGAAAATTTATGCTTAAACTGTATCAAATTAATTCTTCGGAGTAACCCAGTTTATGTCTCTAAATCTAAATTCAAAAATTCCCAGACAGAAATCCGTTTTAAACTTTGTATCGAATATTTTTATATCGTATCTTAAAAAAATACTTTTCTAATTTAAGTGATAATAATGAGTTCATTTTTGGTCCCATATAATTTTTAACCTTTAGCGACCATCGTTTTTTCCAATGCTCACATACTTTTTTTTGTTATTAAGACCTTTAGATTCAAAAGCACCCATAGTGTTTTAAGAAATTAGGATGGTAAGTCGAGTTTAGCCGACGCCTACGCATGGTCTCATTATTATGTTATCCGTCTATGCTCATTAAGTATGGCCAAATTTATTTCTCAAAAAATTAAAGAATTGTGACAGATTAGAGAATTTGGTCCGATTAATCGAACAAAACTTTCTCATACAAATACACATAGATATACACATACACATAGATATACACATACACATAGATATACACATACACATAGATATACACAATTACACATACACATACACATAGCTATACAAAGTGTGTTTAAATCTCACACAGGTGACCATGGCTACCCACCTGATGGCTACAATATCCCACAACCTCCTACAACATTACCAGATCTTACAAGTACCAACTACTATATACAAGTACCTGGCATATATCTACCTGGCCACTCGACGGGCAAAAGCTGGCCGTAGGCCAGCTGACGCCGGCGAGTCTTATACTATAAAGCCGCGTGGCTAACTGACTCAGTGACTGACATTAATGTTTACCCACTTCCAGAAGAGCTAGAGACTTGCGGTTTGCGCCATTCGACGCGCAACGTCCATATTGTGAACAAAAATAACTATAAAAAGTTCACTTTTCCCCCTTCTTCCTCCCTTAAAAAAATAAAATGGGTGAATTGATTTTTAAGCTGGTTTGGGGGCTTATTGCGGCTAAACGGTAAGTCGTATTAGAAAAAGGATAGCAAAAGTGGCAACTGATTTTAAAAGATCTGCAACTTTAGTCCTATGAGTTTTTGTCGTATCATCATCGGTTGTACCTTAGATGGTGATAATTTTGTTATTTTTTGGTTTTATGTTTTTCCATTTTTGTCTTTGAATGGCCATAGTTTCTATAATAGTTGGCCGATTTTATTTCTGATTGTGGCGATTGAATCACACACTAATGCCCTTTAAATTGAGTATATTTTATTTCATTAGTTCATCCTACTTGGTGAGAACATGAGAGTAAACTTTTTCCCATTTTCCGTGTAACGTGACCACTTTTTTTGGTTTTTATTATTGTGTCGTATATCATTTTAAAGGCCTTGATATGTACATTAAAGCTTTTTTATTTGTTGATTTTTTAAAAATGTTGTACATGTACATTAGTACCGATTTATAATTTTGTTGAAGGTTAAAGGGTTTAAATACTTTTTTGATATTAGGTTTTTTATTTATATGTATTTATTAGTTAAATGAATGCCCTTTTGTTTTGTTTGTTTTTTAAAAATATAATTTTGGTACCTCAGAGTACAGGGGTACAAATGTTAAAGTTAATCTTTTATAATATGATGTATATCGTTGAAAAGCTCTTGCATAGTAAATTAATTTTTGTTATATTCTATTTTGCGTTATTTTTAGTTTTGAGGGGGGTAAAATAAAAAAAAACTTTTTATACAGCGGTTTCAACGATTTGGTTGCAGTTTTATATTTGTTTATTAAATTAATTATATGTGCGCTAACTTTTGGTGCGTGTTGGAGGCTTTGTTTCTCCAACAAATGTTTAAATTTCTTCAACTTTATTAAATATTTACTGGAACAGTGAGTGCCTCGCCGTTCCAACTTTTTGATTATTTTTATCGAGGTATTTTTCTTAATTCGGTCTTTTCTTTGCGAGGAAGCTATGTGCCACATTAATTGGCAGAGTATTTATTAAAGCGGACGTAAACGTTTAAAACAAAGAAAACAACGTTTTTACCGTTATCTTACGTACTAACGTAACGAATTTTATAAAACTTCTTAAACATCGTTTAAACTATAATTGAAACAGGCATGTAAAATTTCAACCTGATACAAGTTGACGTTTTTTAGTAGGGAAGAGATATATTTTATAATATTTTAAATTAGTAGGCCGGGTAGGAAGAAAACAATCCTATTTCCTACCAATACTACAAACATACACCCACACTTAACACATAACTAACACACTAACACACTTAACTCATAGTGATTGATTTTTTTCTCAATATTCAATACATATTTATTGTAAGAAGCTTGCTTTGATGATACACATAACGCTTTTCTTTTAATTTTGCCTTAACTCCGCTAGGTACAAACTGATAGTTACTTATTTTTTTCTCTTTTCTAACTCCGCCATGTATATGTATAAACAGTTAGCAACGTATACGTACTTAGCAGTATGATTTTATAATTTATATTTAATAAGAAATGTATTGAACTTTGTTGCTACCGGGTGCCTCGTGACACCACACGTACTCTACTGTTAGTGTTTTAAGTGGTCTCACCTCTAGAAAAAATGTACAGATGTAAAAAAATCCTAAAATTTTGAAATAATTGATGCAAATTCCTTAGTGTGGGTCGATGAAAATTTAATCGAAAAAATTTATTTTACCTTATTTGGAAAGAAACTATTTAGGCATTTCATTAAATTGTTTGGCCTATAGGATACCATAGCCACTAATTCTTTGGATGAGCCCCAGGAAGAACGCGGGGAGAAGGCTGGTAGTTTATAAATATGTGAGACTAACTTTATAAATTCGTATAAGGTTATTATTAAATTTCATATAAGGGTCAACAACATGCACCTTATTTTTGTCACGAAATAATTGACTTTGTTTAAAAGGTCATATTGCTAGACACACTGATTCATATAATAATATGAAACATTAGGGAAAAAAGAATGATTCATATGTCATTCAAAATGATAGATCGTGATTTTTTTTTTTTTTTGGGTCATGTTTGATTGACGACCTTCAACCCCCTATAATTGTGTTCTCCCTTTTAGGGTGTAAACAATGACGTCATCCTCTCAAAGTATTTTCCTTCCTATTCTCCCTCGGAGAATGTTAGTCAAGAGGGGGGGGGGGGGGGGGGGCTCACCCTGGAGAATCCTACTGCCCTTAATACTCGAACCAAGTCACGTTACACTCACAACAGAAGCGTCACAGCAACCCATCACAAGTGGATTAGGGCCTTTTAAAGTCTGATTTTCAATGCACGCCATCATCCTAAAAAAATATATAAAAATAAAACAATGTTTTATCGCTTTGAACTTGTGAATCTGTCATAAGTCCTACCGTGATAGTAAAAATCGTTCCGAGAAAACTCAGACTTTCTCATATACGAGTTCATAATTACTTAGCCCCGTGTTTTCCGTTTTTATTCTGCTTGTCTGTTGCAATTGTGCTTTAGACGATGTGTATGAAGTTTTATTAAAATCGTTACGTTAATCGAACGTAAGATATCGGTAAAAACGTTGTTTTCTCTATTTTAAACGTTTAGATAGCTTTAATAAATTTAGCGAGTTCCATAGCGGCGTCGGTGATGGTTTTACTAAAAAAAAATATTTATAAAAGTTTTTTGTCTCATTGAATAGATAAAGTTAGAATTTTTTCCCGTCCTGAAATTCCAATTTTACACTTGAAGCTTACGTTTACACGAGCATTGCGCGCGAACGCTTGGGCGGATAATGTTGTCCAAGAAACTCGTCCTAGGCATTGGTCAAATGAACATGTGTCCAAAATTCAACTAAATCGAATTTGTGACGATGGTTTTTTTCGGATTCACTCCCGGGCTCCAGACGCTGTAACGTGCCAAAATTGTAAATAAACAGGTCAAGTGTGTGCTAGTCAGCACACAGCGAGGGTCCGTAGGCCACACTATATAGTGTTTAACTGTAAAGTGTATAAACAGTGTTATTTTAAAATGGTAAAAAGATTACTTTGAACCATTCTAAGGGTCTGATATTCTCAAAACACACTCTGATAAAGTATTTTTTTGCCACTGAACCGGACTACAACCACATAAATACATCGAAAAGACCATAATTATAAAAAAAACGTATTTTGTCAATAAAAAATGAAATATTTTTTTCGAAATTTCCAAAATCTTACTTTTGGTATCTTTACTTTTGGTCGAAGAATGTTCAGGAATTTTTTCAGATTTTTTGCAGTTCACATAAGCGAGATAGAGGGGGGCACGTTTCAAACCCGCTTCAAACTCGCCTACGCTCTCCCTATCAAAGTTATAACCAAAGAATTATATATTTTTGTAATCAGCTCAACGTACCCTTTCATATGATACCCCTCACGGTGTCGAAAAAAAATTTAACCCTTAAGTTTTTTTACCCTAATTTTTTTAAAGTCGCTATATTTTTTAAATATGTGGGCAGGTAAAAGACACATACATGCAAAATTTCAAAGTGATCGGACGAAAGGTGTAGCCGTGAGAGCACGCGAGAGGATGGACGGACAGACACACGCAGGAAAATATAAGGGTCCTTGGTTTTGCCTACGGACCCTAAAAATAAAACAAAAATATAATTATTGAATGACAAATAATTATTGTATTTCCGTGGGAAATCTATGCAAGTTGAAGCCATCGAGGCAGTCCAGGAAGTGGGTTAAATATAAAGTACAAGAACAGCAATGTAGTACCGTGTTTGCACACTGCAATAGGCTACACAATTTGTGAGAGACACCAAAGGGATGTGCCACGCAAGCGTGACACATAGGAACTGTTCCAACATCAGACATTACGTCACAAAGATGTTGGCTCGGCATTACGCTATGTCCTGCATCATTTCGTCGCGTCCAACTCATCAGGGGCCCGACGATGCCCACCCAACTCTGGACCTATACTAGATCAAGAAGATCAGCAGATATAGGGCTTATCAGAGACGAGCGTGCTCTCATACCGCCATACTTGCTTGGCTGGCAAAACACAACAGCAATGTAATACCGTGTTTGCACACTGCAATAGGCTACACAATTTGTGAGAGACACCAAAGGGATGTGCAACGCAAGCGTGACACAGTTGGACGCGACGAAACGATGCAGGACACAGCGTAATGCCGAGCCAACATCTTTGTGACGTAATGTCTGATGTTGGAACAGTTCCTATGTGTCACGCTTGCGTGACCCATAGGATCCCTTTGGTGTCTCTCACAAATTATAAAGTACAAGGTTTGGCCCGAGCAGTAAGTGAAGATAATTAAGACCGTGTAAAAATATAATGCATTTAACAAATTTTAAGGATAGTTTTCCGAATTAATAAATCTACCTTAGAAAAATTGTTTCTTGTTATATTTTAATTGTTATTTTTTCATTTTCTGGTGAACGTGTTTCCAAATTAATTTTAAATATGTATGCCTCAATTTAACCTTTACATATGAGCTAACTGAATCGAATTATTAAATATTTATTGGTTTTGCTTGCGAGCTTACCGAACGTAACGGAATCTGTGTAACGGAACCTGTGCCATCGTTCAGAAGAATTATTGAATATTTGTTAATGGAGGAGAGGACGACCTCAAGTCTAAAGATATTGGATTTATTGAATTATCCTTGAGATATGATCCTTATGAATATGCAGTAACCTAAATATATTGAAATGGTTTTAGGATGCAAGCTTCTACTAATGCCACTTTCGTTAAACGTATTTAAAACTCCCTTTTCCTTCATTTCACTGAATCGTGAATTTACATGACAATCTCTGATCGAATTTTTGGCCGATCACTTTATTTTTTGGAACGAAGTTCCTTATGGCATGTTCTAGCCCGGGAGTGAATCCGAAAAAAACGAACAAAATCACCGTCACCACAAAATAACCGTCACAAAATCAACGTCACAAAATCACCGTCTCGCAAAATCCGCCACGAAATCTACAGATGACGATAACTTGAGTAAAAGATCACCGAGTTAGATGAAATTTGGTACACATGTTCATTTTACCAATGCCCAGGCTGAGTTCGTTGGATAACGTTATCCGCCCAAGCGTTCTCGCGCAACGCTCGCGTTAACGTATGCTTAAAAAGACGGGAAAAAGTGTTATTAAGGAAGCCTGTTACTTGACTTGTTTTATTTTTGTTATATATGTCACAAATATCACTTTGTTTTGTAAATAAATAAAATATAATCATGTAAAATTTCACTTTTACAAAGGAAAAGTCCAGTCATGCACCATGACTTAATGAGCGAATTTTCAAAGAAATCTGCGGATTATTATCTTATGATAATATAGGAAAATTTTGGTTTAGAATTTGCATGGGTGAAAAAAAAATTTGGTACACAGGGGTACGAGGTACAAAAGTCAAAATCGTATTTACCCTTCAAGATGCATGTCGTTGGAAAGCTCTTTAAGAGTACAGTAATTGTTGTTATGTACACTTTTATCATATTTTCACATAAAAGGGGGGTAAAATGGAAAAACACGTTTTTGACCCTAAATGGTCAAAATTTGACCCCTAAATGGACTCCAAAAATTCTGGCCAACGAACTCATCCTTTCTTTTGATATTATTGGCATTTTAAAATTTGTTTGAAATTTTTAAGTGCATGTTAAGGGGAGATATCGTCTGGAGTGACACATATATACATATATACATACATATATACATACATATATACATACATATATACATACATATATACATACATATATACATACATACATAAAAAAAAGTGTTAAATTTTAGGAATCGATTCAGAATGGTCTAAAACGGATTTCCATGGAAAAAATTTTCAAAAATTCGCATTACAAAAATTTTGAAGCCATTGCAATAGCGTAATTTTCTTTGAAAATTCGCTAAAAGGATCCAAGTGTAATCGGTGTAAAACTTTATCTACGATTGATACGAAATATAAACTTTGTATCTCTGTTTAGATGCGTTGAAAGGGATTCTTTACGTACTTGTAATCATTGCGCATGCGCGTCTCATAGAGTTAAATAAGTTGTCGAACTCAATATTAGACTTTAGGTATATTTTCAAATACTAAATACAGAATATAAAATAATTACAAATTAAGGATCTTATTATTACATTACGTCGAAGTCTGACTACTCAAATGTGCCTCCTTGTTGCAGGGTAGGTCCTTTTATATGGCTTAGGGTCAAGATAGTGGAGATAGCTGGGTCACATATCCATAGATGCTTCACATATCGCATATCTTTGTGTGAGTCTCCCACGCTATAGACAGTGTGACACATGTAGATATGACTGTGTGACTCATATAGATATAACTATAGTTCTAAAGAATTCCTCTTCTTTACCACCCTAGGGTGGTAAAGAAGAGGAATTCTTCAGCTTTACGCACGATTAGCGAGTTTGTTTACATTTAACAAAACTAATATGCTGTTCTTTTATTAAAGTAACTGTTTATATCGAGTTTTAGTGAAAAACAACGAGTGAATCAAGTGACTTTGACGAAGATGTGGAGAATAATACTCTTCCAGAAATAATTAATTCGGCAAAAAATACAACTCAAGAATTAATGCCATCTTTATCAAGAGAGAGATACGAACTTACATACAGCAAGTTTATTGCTTCCGAGCTTACCGAAGGTAACGGAAGCATTGTGTTCACTTTTAAGAACAAAAAAAATTTTATGCCTCCGATTTTAAAAATTCCAAGACAGAAATCCGTTTCAGACATCAGGGAACATTTTTGGTTCCGTGTCTGTCTGTCTGTCTGTCTGTCGGTCTGTGTGTCCGCGAATCGTGAAACGTGCGACGATAACTTGAGTAAATGTTGCCCGATTTTGATGAAATTTGGTAGACATGTTTATTTTACCAATGCTCAGGTCGAGTTCGTTGGACAACGTTATCCGTTCAAGCGTTCACGCGCAACGCTCGCGTAAACGTGAACTTCAAATTTAAAATTGGAATTTTCGGTCGGGAAAAAAATCAAACCTTATCTATTCAATGAGACGAACATTTTTTACAAATACAATTTTTTAGTAAAACCTACAGCGACACCCCTATAATGTGTTAAAGATCGCTAAAAAATGTTAATTTGTTTTACACAATAAACAATATAACAATAAAGTAATAAAACTTTAATGTTAATATTACAATAAAGTACATGATAGGATGCGAGGAAGCTATGTGCCACACTAATTGGCAGTGTATTTTTTTTTTGTATTTATTATTTAAATCTAACAATCGCAGATCAAGTACGGTACGCAACTAGTGCGAAAACGGCATTTTGCATTGCTCGTGTGGTTTTACTACCCTCGCTTTCGCTCGGGTGCAAACTCCACACTCGCATGCAAAATGCTACTTTCCGCACTCGACGCGTAATGTACTATTAATACTCTTCCTACAAAACTCAGCTCCTTAGACTATCAATCACTTAAAAAGACTTTAAAAAATATTTTAATTGACATTGCTCCCTATTCAATTGAGGAATTTTTAAATTTTACTTGGAAATAATTATTTTTACTGGTCTTATATTACTTTGCTTTATAAGTTTCATCGCACATTTCCGTTTCCCCAATTTTGAACCACTTCCTGTGATTCAATCTTCCTCAAATTTTGCACATAGATACAACTTAGGCAAACAATACAGAAACCAAAAAAAAAAAAAAAAAAAAAAAAAAAAAAAATGGCGTCAAATTTATTTGCTTTTTAAGTTTCATCGCACACCTATTACCCCAATTTGAACCACTTACCGTGATTCAATCTTCCCCAAATTTTGCACATAGATACAACTAAGGTGAAGAATACAGAAACCAAAAAATAAATAAATAAATAAATAAATAAAGGTTGGAAATAAGACCAGTTTTGAAAAATAGCATTTTTATATTAATTATTATTTTGACAAAGTAACATGCCAAGTGGCATTACTACTGCATCTATTCATCATCATCATCATCAACGTATATCGATTTTAATAAAACTTCTTACACATTGTTTAAAGTACAATTGAAACAGGCATGTAAAATTTCACCCTGATACAAGCAGAAGCTGTAGAGTAGGGAAGAGATATATTTTATAATATTTTAAATTATATTGGCCGGGTAGGTAGAAAATAATCCTATTTCAATCCAATCTCCTTTAACAAACATACTCTTTCACTATAAACTCAATTTTTATGGCCGAAGATACCCCTTATAATAGCTTTCTAGCATGTACTTGACGGTTAGTCTATAGTTTTTAATTAGTACTGTAATATGATGAAATATAGTCTTCAAATTAGTGTGTAAGCTTCGCATACTGTAACCATGTTATGCTTTTTCAATCCATTATCATTATTTTATTTAATTATCCCTCCAGGTTTTTATGTCAGCCACAAGCACGCAAACAAAATCAAAATTAAATCATAGCATTTAAAAATAAATAAATTTGTTTAACCTTTATTTATTAAAGTTTTACGATGTCATGAGTATTTCATTCTGTAGGATCACCTGATTTGAATGTTTAAAAAAAATATCAGTTGCTCCAATTATTGTATTTAAACAGCTGTTTTTAAAAAGAAATAATATAAACAGATAAAAGCTTATACGTGACAGTGAGCACAAAGGAGAGGCTAGCCTGGATTATTTTATCTTTTTTCCATTTTTATTTCAGCTTTTACTTTTTTTCATGATATTTTAATTTTTTTTAACCTTTCTTACAATAAAACCTCAGCGCTACTTCGGGCTTGCTATTACATTCGCTTCAGCATAAACTTTTCTAGATTGAAAATGATCGACCTTTCTTTTCGTCATTAATAAGAGTCGACCTACAAAAAAACGGTTGCGTGTTGCCTTCTTTGAATTTAAAATGGTTTTACTTTTAAAAGTATGTTTTCAATGTTTGACTACAGCAGATTGTTGTGAGGTAGTTAGCTTGTGTTTGCTTCTCCAACCAGAAGCTAAAAGCTCCTCTTCTTTTTATCTCGCTTTACATACAATTTTCGTTTTTGTTTCTTTTTTTTTTACACGAAACAGTTGATTGTGACACCTCATTAAAACGCCCTGTTATAAGAGAGCAATACTCTCTTTTTTAACCTTTTTGTTCTTTAACTACTCGACTTTTTTAAAAGTTAGAAGAAGGATTTTCCCCCCTGTCAAACGTCTGCAATTCATGCTGGAAGTTACTTAGATGTAGTGTAGGGCTTATTTACTAATTTTTAAAGAGGTGTGATAATTAGGATGTTTGTGTACTCACATATATATTTTTCTTGATTATTATATACCTACTTCATTTTTAACTACTTTGATGTACTTAATTTTGTATAAAATTTTCTGTTGGGTCCGTTGTCTCTGTCAAGAACCC
The DNA here is from genome assembly GCA_951217055.1 of Gerris lacustris. Taxonomy (NCBI): domain Eukaryota; kingdom Metazoa; phylum Arthropoda; class Insecta; order Hemiptera; family Gerridae; genus Gerris; species Gerris lacustris. The sequence continues at coordinate 139,971 of OX578286.1, forward strand.
TAGCACAGGGAACGGGAAGGCAGTCAAACCGTGCGAGGCTGGCGGGCGTGTACGTGTACGTGTACGTGTACGTAGCACCGTAACAGTACGCTCAGTACGTTACTGTGAGGTGCTTGCCTTTCTTTCACCTGCACTTGAAGAATTCGACACTGATGATGACACACTATTCCAACAAGATGGTGCAACTTGTCATACTGCAGGATTTCAATTGATTTGTCGAGGCATTTCCTGGACGTCTCATCAGTCATCACGGTGACTTTCATTGACATTACTCTTGACCATATTGGACGGCTCCTGATTTTTTCCTTTGGGGATTATTAAAATCCAAGATATTCGTTAACAACCCACCAAGGACTATTAATGATTTGAAGGAGCGAATTCGCCAAGCAATTAATAACATATATGTTTGTGATGTTTGTAGTCTGGGTGGTAGTTGCGTGTCTCGCCTCTAGGCCGCCTCGCCTCGTAGGGTATCTCCCTCCCTGATGAAGCTGAGGTCAGTCGGTCTAGGACGAGTCTCTGCTCTGTACGTTTGTCACAAAGTTTAATATACATACATATTCGTTTCATTGACTTTATTCTGTTATTTTATTTCGAAAACTTTATTTCCGATTCCTATTTACAGTCCATCATTCGCCCCAATATTTATTTATTTATTATTTTTCAGTGCTCTCAACAGCCAAACACAGGCCACAAGTGAGAGGCACAAAACAAAAATACATGAGTAATATACCTGAACGAAATAAAATATAACATAAATATAAAGTACTTATCGAATATAAAAGACACAATTTAGGGTTGAAGGAGAGATTAGGAAAAGGATTGAGGAGGAAAACACGAAACAGAGGAGGAAATAACACGGCTAAAAATTAATAAGGTAGGTATTGACTATTATCACGGTTCAAAGAGAAGGACTAAGTTATATTGCAAGAGAGGAAATGGTAACTTGAAATCACCATAAATAACAAAATGAACTAAAATAGAAAAAATCACAAAAAAAAAATAAAATAAAAAAAATCACAAGCATACACCACTTGGCACAAATTAACCTTAAAAAACACTTAACATTTACATGAGATCAAGCACACGGATAACAATAAAACTTAAAATTAGTTAAAACTTATGCACTATGACTAGGAAGACTAAAAAAAAATTTAAATAATTATTAAGAATTATTAAGAAGTTTAGGGAGGATGTTCTTAAGTTTCTGGAGGGAATCTATGGCTTCGCGCTGAAGACCAAGATCGTTAAAAAAATAAAGAGAGCGTGCGATCGGGGAAACATGGGACAGCTCTTTTATGTAAAGTAGCCGACCAGGGCGGCGATTTTGGGGCAGGATAACAACTTGATGCTTAACGTTGGAACAGGTTATAGAATTGTTGAGAGCTTTCGTTAAAAATAAAATATCATATGCTTTCGGATACTTAAAAGCTCGAGGTTGAATTTATCGCAAAAATTATCATAGCTATAGAAGCATTTATTATACAAATAGCGAAGGTAAAGCGAACGAATAAATATTCTCTGGAATTTCTCAATTTGACAACAGGAGTAGAAAATTCAAGTAGCGGCCGAACCAGAGATTTATACAAACAGAGGAAACACTCAGCAGACAAACCTTTAGAGACAGCACGAACGATGCCCAAACAACGAAGAGCCTTAGTAACTACGGCATTAACGTGAATGTCAAATTTGAGTTTGTCATCCAGCATAACACCAAGATCGCGAACGCTATTAGACTTGAGAAGAGACTCGCCAAATATATTATAAGATGAATGTATTGGTTGGAGCCTTCTGGAAAATGAAATGAATACCGTCTTATCAACGTTAATTTTCATTTTATTAAGATGACACCAAAACAACACACCATTGATGCTGGATTGCAAACAAGTTGCCGACGTCTGTGAATCAGCAGGACAGTAGATTTTTAAATCATCGGCGAACAGAAGGTACGATGAAGAAATGAAATAGGGTAAATCATTTATAAAAAGTAAGAACAGAAGTGGTCCTAGTACAGATCCTTGATGGACTCCTGAGGTGGCTTTGAAAGGTTCGGAAAGAGAATTCCCAAATTTAACGAGGCATCTTCTATTTGACAGGTAACTATAGAACCATGAAGTTAGGAGAGGATTTTTAAAAGTATAATTAATTTTCCGAAGTAGAATATCATGATCAACAGTGTCGAAAGCTTTTCTAAGGTCAAAATAGATGGAATCCATTTGTTTCCCTTTTGTGACAAAGGGAACCAGATCAGTTATAAAGTTGACCAAATTCGTTGAGGTTGAACGACCACTACGGAAACCATGTTGATGTTCATCTAGCAATGGTTCGAGGAAAGGATAAATGTAGGAATGTAGTAGTTTTTCAATTAATTTACAGAACGTACTATTGAGGGAAATTGGGCGATAATTTGAGGCGACCGAATATATACTTGGAAGAAACCCCTCGTAACGTCAATGGAAGTTTTGCTATTAGACAAACATTGTGTAGCTAACCAAGGACGCCATTTGACAGACTCTGTATTTAAAATAATGGGTTTTTTTATTCATTAAATTAATTTCCACTTAACGGTCACCCATCCAAGTACTGACCACGTCCAATGCTGCTTCCACTTTAGTGGCCTCTGAAGTGAGGAAAAGTTCCGAGGTACCCTGTACCCGATTTTTTCCAGGTGTCTAGAAGTGGCAGTTGCAGTCCCTACCCTTCTCCCTCCAATGCCACGTCCACCAGCCTCTGCCAAAATCGTATCTTTTGCCGCACCCTGTATAATCGCTCCATTCTGTCTGTCTGGCTGTCTGTCAAGAATCCTTATAACCTCTTTATTCTGGTCATCCTTCCGTTTGACTAGGACTCTAGCTTTTCTATTCTGTCTGTCCCTCTATCTGCCTATGACCCTGTTGAAATACACATTTTATCTGAACTAAAACATAAAAAAAATTGAAAATATATCAGTGTTGTCAGTTATTTGTCGCATTAGACTCGTATAACCTCTCCATTCTGTTTTTCACCTTCGGATTATAACCTCTCCATTCTGTACGTCTCTCTATTTGCAAGAACCCTTATGACCTCTCCATTCTGTTGATTCGTCTGTCTGTCAAGGACCCTTTCAACATGTCCATCTGTCCGTCCGTCTGTCGGTAGATTCGCAAAGTTTCAGGATCACTACAGATCACTGTTCATTTGTTCCACATTCGGCTCGCCAGTCTGTTCCAGGCTTTAAAAACCACTATTCGCCATTTATACTTTTCCTTACCTTAAAGGAAAAGTATGGTTTTCACCTAAAAAAAAAAAAAAAAAATCCGAAACCGAGATTATTTAAGACGATTTGAGTAAATTTTAACTGGATAATGCCTTTAAAAAAAAATTTAAAAGTTCTTAAAAAAAAATAAAATCCAATTGCGCTGAAATTTGCTCCAATTATCTCTTAGTAAGAAAAATTATTCCCGTCGAACTTCGTTTTAATGTCTGACCCAATTTGAAAAAGTCCAGTCATGCACCATGACTTAATGAGCGAATTTTCAAAGAAATCTGCGTTTTATTGGCTTATGATAATATAGGAAAATTTTGGTTTAGAATTTGCTCGGGTGAAAAAAAAAAATTGGTACACAGGGGTACGGGGTACAAAAGTCAAAATAGTATTTACCCTTCAAGATGCATGTCGTTGGAAAGCTCTTTAAGAGTACAGTAATTGTTGTTATTTACACTTTTATCATATTTTCACATAAAAGGGGGGTAAAATGGAAAAAACACGTTTTTTGACCCTATATGGTCAAAATTTGACCCCTAAATGGACTCCATAAATTCTGGCCAACGAACTTATCCTTTCTTTTGATATTATTGACATTTTAAAATTTGTTTGAAATTTTTAAGTGCATTCTAAGGGGAGATATCGTCTGGAGTGACACATATATACATACATACATAAAAAAAAGTATTAAATTTTAGGAATCGATTCAGAATGGTCTAAAACGGATTTCCATGGAAAAATTTTTCAAAAATTCGCATTACAAAAATTTTGAAGCCATTGCAATAGCGTAATTTTCTTTGAAAATTCGCTAAAAAACAACTTTTGAAATTTGGACCTATTTCGACGATTGAGCTGCAATTTTCATCAATAATACCATTCTATATAATAAGTCCTCCATATTGCATCTTAATATTTGCCGCCATTTAGAAAATATCGACTTTAAAAGGAAAGTTCGTTTGTATTTTCAATTGCCTCACTATAACGGACCTTATTATTTCATTATGTCATTTATAGGTTTATGTTTTGTAAGGAAAAGTTCCGAGACTCGCGTCGTGCGTCCGATTTTATTACTACGTTTTTATTAGCTTGCATTCTTGTTTGTTTGTTTGTTTGTTTGTCCGGTACAAATCTGGCAATCGATTTTTAACTAACTTCCCGAATAGCTAGACATTTGAAACTTTTAGCATAGCTCAGAACACGATGACAATGCATTATTTTAATACTTTTAGCCATCTTTCAGCAGAATTTAATTAGTTTTTGCAAATTTTGCTGTGCGGAAAGTTAGTTCGGAAAAAATCTGCAAGTTATTTTACTTGTTTTGCCCTATCCAATATTTACGCAATCTTCATTTTGACGGGTCTCAAATTTCTGATAGATAAACATTGAATGACAGCAAAACCGGAAATATCGATTATATTATTTATCGATTATATTATTTCAAATATTTCGATGGCATGCTTTAGATTTGGTGTTGGGGAGATCCGTTGTATAACGATTTATCCTTTTATAGGTTTAAGATCAGCTCTCTGGATGGTTGTCATTTATGTGAAGTAAATAAATTCAGAACTATTTTTTTTTTTTTCACTAACATTATATATTATATAACAATAACAATTATATTATCAACATTACATACGATTCAACAGAAAATTTAAAAACCTAGTATATAAAAAGTTCTTTTTATCTTGAAATTATTACTACGTTTTTATTAGCTTGCTTTCTTGTTTGTTTGTTTGTTTGTTTGTCCGGTACAAATCTGGCAATCGATTTCTAACTAACTTCCCGAATAGCTAGGCACTTGAAACTTTTAGAATAGCTCAGAACACGATGACAATGCATTATTTTAATACTTATAGCCATCTTTCAGCAGATATTAATTCGTTTTCAGCAAATTTTGCTGATTGGAAAGTTAGTTCGGAAAAAATCCGCAAGTTATTTTATTTGTTTGACATGTCCCATATTTTTACGATCTTCATTATGACGGGTTTCAAATTTTTGATTTTTTATCAAGAGGTAAACATTGAATGACAGCTAAAAAGAATATGTAAACAAATAAATAAATTAATTGTCGTATGACAACCAGGTGTGTCTACACTTGTGTACTAGATATCGGTTTATTTTCTCTACATCTGTACTTCTTTAATTGTACTTATTTTTCTTCTCTTACCCTCCCCTACACGAGGCCATATCGATGGCCACGGTTTAGATTTGGTGTTGGGGAGATCCGTTGGTCAAAGATTTGTCCTTTTATAGGTTTAAGATCAGCTCTCTAGATGGTTGTCATTATTAGGTGAAGTAAATAAATTCGGAACTATTTTTTTTCTTCACTAACATATATTATATAACAATAACAATTATATTATCCAATCGATTCAACAGAAAATTTAAAAACGTAGTATATAAAAAGTTCTTTCTATCTTGAAATTATTATATATTGATTTTTATAACCTTATCCATGCCTCCGTAGGTACATTCTTTGTTGCCCCCTCCCTTCTATACCCATGACTTTCTAAATATTTTCTTTGTTGAAATTTTTCTCCGACGTATCATCCGGGATTTTCTCAAGATGTCTCTATCTGTCGCTTTTTATCTCACATAGAATATTAAGTTGGTTTATTGGTTGTTCCAACTCACTCTGGCGTTGGCCGTATTTTCGACTGTCCCTCTTTATTGACAACACCAACATTTGTACTTAGTATCTATTTCTTACGTCTCATAAGTACTTCTATTGTCAAATTCATTAAATAATTAAATGTTTTATTATATTGCCAGCATCTCAGTAATATGTAAAAATATAACAATGTGAATAACTAATTTTAATTGATTAAAAATAAAATTTGCTTATACGATCAACATTCGCCATTTCAACATTTTTCTTAATCATATGCATTTTATTTACAACCAATTTTCATTATATTTCTGAGTAGTAATAACATCAATTAGACTGGAGCTAATGAACCCATTAATATTTAAGACCCAAGACTAGAATATTTCAAGCGAGCGTAAGCGAGCTTCTTACATTCAACGAAATATGCATCTTGTCTGTCTGTCTGTGTGTAACGTTCACGTGTCCGTGAGGTAACTTGAGTAAAAGTTGGCAGTGAAATTTGGTATACATGTTCCTATTAAGTAATAGGAACAATGGAACATGTATACCAAATTTCACTTATAAGACCCCTGGCCCTGGGCCTGAGTATAAGTATACTCAGGCTAAGTTCGTTGGACAGCGTGATCCGTACAAGAGTTCGCACGCATTGCTTGTGTAAACGTAAGCTTCAAATTAAAAATAGTTGTTCATGAAGGCTCTCGTAAAAAGGGTTTCGTTGGCATCCTTAACATTCAACTAGTTATATTAAGGAGGGGGGGGGACGCAAATTGTTTATGCTTTTTGGCAAAAGGCGTGGGAAATAAAACAATTAACACGTTATATTCATTTTTGTAATCTACTCTTTAATACCTTCAATTTGTTACCCCACACGAAATTTAAAAAATATATTCTTTTTTTGTGACGTGAATTATCCGCCATATTGGATTCCGAGGGGTCACAATGTTTTTTATCGGTAATAACGAAAAGGTACATTAATTTTTTCCAGAAATATTTATCGGTCCATCATAGGGCATAAGTGTGAATTATTTCAAAATCTTAAGAATATCCGTTATAAGGAACTTGGTGGGGGGACATTTGTATTTTTGTATATTTCGATTTATAAATAAATAAAAATAAAATTAAAAAAATATTTTTATATTTTTATAATTTACTCTTCAGTACCTTTCATTGGATACCCCACACAAAATTTAATTTTTTTTTTTGAGTTACATGAATTATCCGCCATTTTGGATTCCCAGTTAATCAAATCAAATTGCTAATCTTATTTTTATATGGCCCACCAGACCGCACATTTTGCATATTTTTCTATATTTTTAGTAACAGCGGAAATACGTTTTTAGATGGAGGGGGGGGGGGGGCACGCAAAATGTCGATGTTTTTTTGACAAAATGGCGCCGAAAATTAAACACTTTCCCTAAATGGTATATATTTTTGTCATGTACTCTTCAATACCTTTTATTTGATACCCCACTCAAAATTTAAAAAAAAAAAATTTTTCGCATGACGTGAGTTATCTGCCATTTTGGATTTGAACAGCTGATAATTTTTGAGTTCGCTATATTTTTCCGATCTTTAATATTGGAAAGTTTCATGTTTTTATCTCTTTTTATTCAAAAGTTATTGGAACCGTACAGAGTGACAGACAGACACATGAACGAAACTATAAGGGTTTCTTTTTTTGGTTTTACCAACGAAACCCTAAAAAGCATCAAACATTTGCGTCTCCTCCCCCCCCCCCCCCCCCCTCTTTAATATAACTAGTTTTATGTTAAGGATAACAACGAAACCCTTTTTACGTGAGACTTCACGAACAACTATTTATTAATTTTCAGATAAATATTCGGAGCCTGAAGAATACGCTTTATTTTTTAACCATTTGTTTTAATTTGCTAGCCAATATGTCAGCAGATACAGCTTTTAGTGTTTTGGGAAGGTAATAATACAAAGTTATAGATGAATTATTTGACTGGGAGGATCTGTATAATTCTGTAAGACAAATTGTCAGCACTAATTTGTCATTTGTCTTTATACCTAGAGAGTTCTTGCTGTGATTTTCAGACATTTTTAATCATTACTCCGGATTCCTTGCTGCATACATACAAGCTTATTTTATGAAAATGTAAGGAAAAGTCTGAAATCCGTGTTTTATAAAATGTTCTTTACAGGAAGTCTTACTGCTTAAACCTAGAATAGTTCTTATTATTTTTCTCTGTTGTATAAATACTTTTTTAGCTTCTGGTTTGTTACCCCAAGCTAACACATTATACGTATAATTAACGTTAGAATCTCTAAAGAATGATAACTTTGAGTGCTCTGATTATAAAACAAGCTCCTTTGAGTTAATTTAGAACAGATGATATCTATTGTTGAAATCCAAGTGTCTTATCTACTAAATCTGTAAGGAATTTAAAAACCTCCATTTTCGCGAATTTGGCCTAGTTTATGACAACTGTAGGAGATTGTTTGAGAGTGGTGAATTCTTTTCAACGGTTCGAGTATTGATAACAAGTTTATTATTATTACTCCTCACAAAGGTTTAGCGTCTGATTTTAGGAAAAGCTATGCTGAAGTAATGAGAAATTAGTTCTTGAAATTCTTTGAATATTTCTCCTGCATCGATAGTTGCTAACACACGTGTCCAGTCAGCCTTACTTATAAAGTCGGAGTACTTGGAGTTTTAACAAGTTGAAATATGTTAAACTAGCGGCTGTGAGTCGTCTGAACAACTAGATTGAACCTCTACTGAAGAAGAGTGTGAGGAGTGAGGGTAGTGTGAGGGTAGTGTGAGGGTAGTGTGATTTAGTGTGAGAGTAGTGTGAGGGTAGTGTAGTGTGAGGGTAGTGTGAGGGTAGTGTAGTGTGAGGGTAGTGTGAGGGTAGTGTAGTGTGAGGGTAGTGTGAGGGTAGTGTAGTGTGAGGGTAGTGTGAGGGTAGTGTGAGGGTAGTGTGATTTAGTGTGAGAGTAGTGTGAGGGTAGTGTAGTGTGAGGGTAGTGTGAGGGTAGTGTAGTGTGAGGGTAGTGTGAGGGTAGTGTAGTGTGAGGGTAGTGTGAGGGTAGTGTAGTGTGAGGGTAGTGTGAGGGTAGTGTAGTGTGAGGGTAGTGTGAGGGTAGTGTAGTGTGAGGGTAGTGTGAGGGTAGTTGTACACAAAACTTCTCACCTGAGTCATCAGACAAACCATTGTCATCTACACTTCATGATTTATTAAAATTATTTAAAGAATTGGACACGACGATATAGTCGATGACAGTTTTACTGCCATAGGTTAGAAATATAATAGCTATCAAAGAATTCATTCAGGACTCGCTTATTATAACAACTTACTAAGGAATCTACATTGAAATCACCGCATAATACTCTGTGAGATAGAGCATCTTTAGACTTAAAGCCAACATTTAGATTATCGTAATAAATATCTAACTAAACTACCTCTCGTAGATCTATATACAACTAAAATAAGGTGATAATTTAACTTCAAAGAAACGCCGAAAATTTCAAAGGTAATTTCAGAATATATGTTATCTTTAAAGTTTATTATATCTATATCAGTAATTTGTTTATTATTTACAATAATAAAATACGGCTCCGTATATGAAAGGATCGACGACGACAACATATATCGATCACATTACTTTTAAGTTAAAATTCAAGTTGTTTGATTTTATACGAGTCACCTCGAATGTTTTGGAGAAAGATATTTAGATTATCTTATTAGATCTAACACTGTCCGACCGAAGCTGGAAGAGTCTCTATCTGCAGAAGAGATGTCAGAAGCAACAGAGGTCAAGTCAGGTGCGAATTATTATGTACTGTATGATTAGTAATACAATAAGTCAAATTAGTTCAAACTCTAGAACTTATTAGACCGATCAATAAAATAGTGAACCCAGTCAGCAGAATAGTTAATAAAAAATGATGTAATAATTATTACATAATTAGTATGAGAAGTGGGATAAGGATGTTGATGAGGATGAGGATGAGGATGTGGGTTGTGGATGTGGTGGTATCCTTGGTGTTGGTTTTGACGTTGGTAAAAGAGAGGATGATGATTGAAAGCATGATTATCAGCATTAATGTTATAAAAAGCAGTATTAAAACTGGTCTAGAAGTAACTAGAATATTTGCCACCGTCAATAATTCTGCTGATTAACAAATTCTTCCCATTTAAATGAAGTCCGGTTCTAGTGCGATGACAGCCCTGTAGTAGGTAGGAAGCCATAGTGTCTGATATTGGAAGATTCTGTTATGATGATGAGTTTCTATAATCTATGCTGTCGTTGAGGTAAGGATAGTGGAAACGGTGGGGACTAGATCTAACTATGATATTCGCATACCATGTCACACTGTTCATTAGATGAAATAACTTAGTTATATCCTCCTCGTCTGATTGCATGTCGTCATTGTTTATGTTACTCGAAAATTGTAACCGAAAGTTACAACCGGTGTGGTGCTACCCTAGTAAGTAAACTTTTAGTTTCAAAGTTCGACTGGGGTTGCGTGATTTGAACACCTTTCACGGGGGTAGATAAGCTCTATTCCCTGCTCCAAATTCTCTCATAGTTCGTAAGCCCATGTCACCGGTGTTCCCTTATATTCGAACTTTTCTCGCCATTATTAGTTGACCTAATTTAGCTTTTATGAATTTGGCTTCTTTAATTGTGCTTCTTGTGAAAGCGAATGATTACCGAGTTAGGAGTGATCGATCTCAAGTCCTATTTCTACTGCCTTCATTTCCAATCATATCTATCCACTCTTTTATTTTTCTTTGTGACAGCGTATCCACGTCATCGGAGAAGACTAGACTTTGTGATATACGAACAAAACATATTAACCGGGTTACTGACCTCCCTTTCATCAATGTCCAGCGTCCTTCACTGCCACTAAGGGTGGATTAGATAACACACTTTATTATTTATTATTATTATTTCTTTTCGGCATTTTGATCACACAGGACTGTATTCAGCCAATAAAGAAAAATTCTGTTTTTAAACTTTAATTTGAGACTGTGATAAAAATGAATACAAAAGATGTCGTATGTTTACGTTTCTTCTTGCTAATAACGTCAAGTAATTAAAAGGGTTAGGTATTTTAGTAACGGGTGGACGATGGTAAACAAAGACCATCTTTTGTCTGAATTCTTCTTGCAATGCATAATCAAATGTTATAGATCTTCGATTTCATTACACTGTACATAAAGTGCAGAGTCTTTCTCCCTAATCATATTTAAAAATGTTTATCAAATACCGTGATTTATTCGTACACTGCGAATTGCCATTACCATGCGCTTGCATACATATAATTTATTGAAGCATGGCAAACCCAATGTTCTGTTGGTGAGATTTATAAAATGTCTCACTGATTGTTCTGTCATGCCATTGTTTCCATTTATTATTTGATTGAATATTAATTTGATGTCGTTGCTCACACGTTGGTGACTATACTTAATCTCGCTAACTCTATATCAAGTCTACTCTGCTTTGTTAAGATATTAGCATTTTTGGTACGATTCGTACATTGTATATTTCCCCTCAGTCAGGCTAAAATTAATGTTTTTCCTTTAATAATGATTGAAGCGAGCGTAAGCGAGCTTCTTACATTCAACAAACTATGCATCTTGTCTGTCTGTCTGTCTGTCTGTCTGTCTGTCTGTCAGTAACGTATACGCGTGTGACGATAAGTTGAGTAAAAGTTGACCGATTTCGTTGAAATTTTGTATACATGATCCTCTTACTAATACTCAGGCTAAGTTCGTTGGACAGCGTGATCCGTTCAAGAGTTCGCGCGCAACGCTCGCGTAAACGAGAGGTTCAAAAATTGAATTGGAATTTCAGGACGGGAAAATATTCTATTATCATCTATTCGATGAGACGAACATTTTTTTCATATAACATTTTTTAGTAAAACCAACAGCGACACCGCTATGAATTAATAAAGATCGCTAAAACTATGAAAGCGGACCTAAACGTTTAGAATAGAGAAAACAACCTTTTTACCGATATCTTACGTTCTAACGTAACGATTTTAATAAAACTTCATATACACCATCTAATGCACAATTGAAACAGTCATGCAAAATTTCAATTTGATACATGCAGTAGTTTTTTTGTAGCAAAGAGATACATTTTATAATAATTGAAAAGGAGATGAGTGGTTAGAGGAATAGTAAGAATGCGGGGTGGTTCCCTTACTACTAGCCGCTGAACTACTAGCATACCCTATATCTATCAACTCATCATGATTCATGATTATCTATTTTTTCAATATTCAATACATATTTATTACTACACGCTCGCTTCAATGATAGAGCCACGCGATGCCTAGTTTTAATAATTTTACAAATTAAGAAATCTTTGAGACAACGGTTATGATCTATTGCTCACGGCTTCAATGTTACTTAGGCTATCCGTAAATATGACGTATTGCATGTGAGCTTTTCCTTTTATATGTATCAGTGCTTCTAAAATAGCAATTGACTAGGCAGCATAACTTAAAATAAATGTATTTAGTTATAACAAGTACTATCCTGCATTTTTTAATCATTCGTAAAACAAAATGAACATTGTGTTTCTTACATCTAAGTATTGAGCGCAGTCGTCCTATCTATGGGCAGATATATGTTTAGTATTATCACCAAAACTGAATAAAGAGGTGGGGAGATAGTGGGAATATGTTCGAGCTGTGACTTTAATTATTGCTGTGTAAATTTATAATATCAGAAAAATATCTTTGCTATGTATTTTTTTCGCTCCTCCTCTCAAATTGACCAATACGATTACTCTATTATTACATCTGTTTGGTAAATTACTTATTTTTCACCTAATTGGTCCATTAAACAATTTTAACACTTCCTTTCTCTTTTCAAGAAAGGTTTCTTTATTCTCCCCCTAAAGGGATTTATAATGTTATTCCACTACTGAACTAATTATCAAACAATAGCTGAATCTGTCAATCCCTATTGGCTAAATAATTGAATATAATAGAATGCCTTTTCTCCCATCGGTCCAATAGACTTGTCTTTGTTTTCTAATTTAATCCAATCATGCGTCAATCGGATATTTCCATTAGCTTCCGACCTTACCGAAGGTAACGGAAGCTATGGGACTGCTAAAAACTAGAATTTTATTTCTCCGATTTCATAAATTCCAAGACAGAAATCCGTTTCACTTATGAGGGAACAGTTTTGGTTCCGTGTCTGTCTGGCGGGCTCTCCAACTAACATATCTTACAAACTACTCGTCCAATTCTAATGAAGTTTGCATGGAAGGTCATAACAAGCCCATTGCTGGTCCCATGTACCTTTAAACCTTCTGCGTCCATTTGTTTCTCTTCTACATGCTCACGAACATACATTTGTTTACACCCATATCTTCGAAAGCACTCATCTGATTTTTTATGAAATTTGGATGGTTTGTCGAAAGTAGGCTGCAGATAGCCCCTGATTAATTTCAACCGTCTGTGCTCTTTAAATTTTTCTCAATCGATACGATTTCGTGTAAAAAAATCAAAACAATTTTAACAGATTTAAAAATCAAAGGAGTATTAAATAAAATGTGATAGCATAAAATTATTAAAGTGTACGAAATAGGATGCGAGGAAACTATGTGCCACTCAAATTGGGAGACAATGTAACTTATTCTTCTCTTTGGGATGTCACCAAGTATGATCGTGGTGTTATGTTATCGCTGCATTTAAAGCACATTTGAACTGTTAATCATCTTTTAGTCCGAAGCCAAGTTAATCCGACCTTTAGACTTATTTAACCAGATGTGAAATAAAGGGAAGGTTTTAGCATTTAACCCGGTGAGCAGTTTGAAAGTGGTTTTAGTGGTAGAAGTGAGCCCGGAGGTGTGATGTGAACACCACGATGTACCCTTCTCACTGGTGTTTCAGCTTCAGCGTGGTGTGTTGTTCGGGCTAGGAGATGAGGTGGAGGGGAGGCTATGGCATCGATTAGTCACTACTGCTACAGGGGGGGGGGGGGGGGGGGGTAGCGTCAGCTGGTGGGGAGGCAGAGTCGTTCCAACCTTCTCCCGCTTGGAACAACATCTCCCGACTAGACTGGGTTTTACCCTCCAGCACGATCCACGTGATCGATCTGCAGGCAGAACTCCCTTTCTACACGTCCACCTCTCTCTTCACACTCTTCAAGTGTATAACAGGACCTACTGCACTAAATAATTCTTCTAAAACTCCCACACCGACTAAAAAATCCTTCTTTTCATCTACACCGACGACTCTGTCTAACATACACCAGTTTCAACATTTTCAACCGATCCTAAGCATAAAGTAAAAGTCAACCCAGCTCGCCCATTATTTTTTTTTTATAAAAAGAACTATGTTTATTTATAGTTGAATCCCCCCCCCCCCCCTTCCCATTTAACTACTAAATCCGCTGACAATTCCACGTCGCCCCGAACATTTTACATAAGAGACAAATACTAAATCCTTTATAAAGCCATCTACTTACATTTGTAAAAAAAAACAAAAAAAAAAACAGCTAAAGCGTTCAGAAATAACAAATCAGAAAAAGTAATTTGTTCCCTTAAAAATATGTCCACATAAAAAATGCAATTTTTATTATTTTTCAAGTTACTTATAATTTTACATATAGGAATTTCTTTTAAATTCTCATTCTTTTAATATAATTAATAAGGATTTAGAGTATATAGCATTATTTAATACTTATCTTTGTCATGTACAATTTATTCTTTTGGTGCAGATGTCTGTCTGTTGTCTGTCATCGGGACGAAATTTGGCATACATGTTTAGAAAAATAATACCCCGAGGCGGAATCGAGAAATGAATTTTAGCTCCACATTTGGGGGCGCTTTCCCCCCAAAAACTCTGAAAAATCGTGAAAAACAATTATTTATCGAAAACGGTTCCGAAGATTTTGATAAAAATAATTCTAAAATGTAGTCCATTTAAATACGACTCTAACGACATAAGCCATTTTCACGGGAAAAATCGAATTCCCGAGAAAATAGCTTAAAATGCGGACGAAGAGAGCCCGGGTTCATTTTCCCACCCAGGAGAAGTTATTTTTATGAAATAAAATTTTGATGAAATGTTCAATAATAATTAAATGTGCATACGAAAACACTGGGGTAATTAGGTATGAACTCGTATATGAGAAAGTTTCTCTGAGTTGTCTCAGACCGATGTTTTTATTTATGACTGTGTTGTAGTATTATTTTTGTAGTATGTATTTTATTTTATTACTTTATTTATGGTTTATGATAAACCGAGTAATTGAAATAGTAATAGCGTTAGTTTTTTAACTACCTTTATTATTTCTTTTTTAATGATTGTTTTTACGCAGTTACTGTGATATTTTACTTTTTCCTTGTCAATGAAAATTGTGATTTTTCTCTAATCCGTGTCGGAGCAATATCTAGAAATAAACATTAGTAAAGAATTGTAGGAACGGGCCCGAGGTTGTAATGGCTCGGGGTCACGTGATGCCTTCACCATCCACCTCTAAACTCTTTCCGCTTAATTGGTCTTTTTAAATACTTGATTAGTACTTACTACTCGCTCTTTCCTTTAATAATCCCTTTTTCTTTGGGGGGGGGGGGGCGTAAAATATTTACTGTAATCATTTTCACACCTCTTATATTTTCAGTTTTACAAATGTCGATTTAAACGTTAATAGAGTTTATTGAAGATTTCTTAGTAACCCTTTATCTCAATTAAAAAAATCTCTCTAAATCAGAAACACGGATTTCTATATTATATAAGTTAAATTTGTCTGCGTAGTGAATTCGATTTAGTTGCTTTTCTCGTGTATTAAGAAAGTAATTTAGAATTAATCTCGCTTCCGACCTTGTCGAATGTATCGCAAAACATTGTGATCATCCTCTAGAATAAAATTAGTTTTTTGTCTCCTAATTTAAAATTTGCTCGATTAGACTGCGGTTCAGACATCAATAATAATTTTTCGGTGTCTGTCTGTCTATATGTCTGTTCTTTCATATTATTTCAAACGCCCATATTTTGGAAAAGTTGTCTATATGATTTTGATGAAATTTAGATTATATACACAAGTGAGCCCTTAGGCGGTCTCTTATTAGGTAATTATAAACTTTAAGCCACTTGCTTCGTTTCAAGCATGCAGACAAACTTTTTCTTCTATCTAACACTTACTTGGTTCTACTATAACACGCTTGCAAGCTTATCCAACGTATTTCTTACATTGTGACTATTGTGAAGGAAGAAGGATTTTTATACCTTTCCAAAGTCAAATATTCCAAGACGGAAATGCGTCTGAGACATGAGAAACGTCTCGTGTGTGTCTGCCGTCCAGTCTGTCTGCCGTCCAGTCTGTATGCCGTCCAGTCTGTATGCCAACACCAGACCCTAATGATGAATGGTGATAGTTTGCCCAGGGTCGGTACCTCCTGAGCTCATCAGTTTCTCTTCCACATCCCAACAGACATGTATTATTAGCACCTGTATCTGTAGAAGTGCTCATCCGGGTTTAAAGAATTGTAGCCGGGTTATCCTCATTAGCCGACACATGGTGCCATATTGATTTCAACTGTTCGTACTAACTTAATATCGCTTAATAATAAGTGTGTCCCCTATAGGAATCGTATTCAAATATCTCGGACTATTCGACCGATAACAGGATGCGAGCAAGCTGTCCTTCACATTTTGCCAGTCTATTTTTAAAGCTAATAATTTATTTTTAATGAAATATATAATTGTTAGCTTGTAGATGATGCTAAAATAATTTTAATATTCTATACATAATATTTTAATAAAACTCATCATTTGATTATACTCACTCACTTTCCAAATTGGGGGTTAAGAGAAGAGTAGAATGAATCATTCGGGTGACACAATGTACCAAAAAAGTTACTAATGATGTTATTATTGACTATGTAGCCTGCTCAAGAGCCAGCTAATGATTATTTAGCCTGCTCAAGAGCCAGCTAATGATTATTTAGCCTGCTCAAGAGCCAGCTAATGATTATTTAGCCTGCTCAAGAGCCAGCTAATGATTATTTAGCCTGCTCAAGAGTCAGCTAATGATTATTTTGCCTGCCTACACTGAAAAAAATGTATACTGATGACAATCCTTATAGCGTTGTCACAAGTAATAATTATGGTTATTTGTGAACCAAGAATTGTAGAGTCCCGATAAGAATATGGTTATACTTGTTAGACTTTTTGTTGTCACAAGTATTATAGAGTTGTTATAAGTTAATTTTTTTTTTCTTACTATAAGCATAAAATTTAAGTATCCTTACCTTTAACAACTGTTATGGTTGTTAGAAAGGCCTAATTGAACTTGTGACAAGGATAACTTTTCTTGTGCATATACAACTTATAGTTGTTATTCACTTCAAATATACTTTACTGGGGTTGACATTACACTAAATTAAGATTGCCGCTGGACTTGTTATTCTTCAACCAAGAATTATCTTTACTCTGCTTAAGCAAATTTGTCACTGAATGAAGTGTAACATAGAATTGAATTGAACCCTTATTATTGTCGATACTAGTATAGGGTGCTACTGTTATAAATCTTAAATTCTTCTTCCTAGCTTAAGTTATACTTGTAGGAACCATTTTATTGTTTCCTCATGCCACAGTTGTACTTCCCCAACCTATCTTCATGTTTCCAGGAAATCTAATGGAGTTGTTGGAGGATTAAGGTAAGTTCCCTAGGAGAATACGGTAAATATTTGTATATTTGTACTTGCCTTTATTACACTTAAAGTAGTATTTGCATACACTTCATTGCATACCTCTACAGCAGGTAATATCATAGGTTCACTATAGGAAACCTTGAGATTGCTTATTGAGCAATCTAATTTCACACAAGCCATCCCATGCATGTACACAAAAAAGAAGACAGTGTGAAATTAGAATCCTCAACATTTAGTAATTCCATTGGAGCAATATCAAAATTTACTACAGACCCAGAACATTTCCTCTTGAAGAAATGATCATGATAAAGATGCAAAGACCACTTGGCATGTGTAATAATGTTGGTACAAGTTAAAATTCTAATCTGTATTCTCTGAGAGAACTTTTTTTTCTTTAAAAAAAAGTAAAGTGTAATTGAATTTAAAAAAAGCTTATATTATTTTATTTAATGATACAAAAAAAACAATTTAAGTAAATAAAACAAATCATAAACCAAAAAAAAAATATTACAATGGTTAAAAATGTTTTATAGAGTAGGATAAAAAGATTGAGTAAAATTTATTTATTTATTTAAACAATTTAAAATTTTTACAATAAACAGGTAAAACAAATAAGTAATTTAGTAAAAAGTAATGAGTAAAAATATGAGTAATTTAGTTTAGAGTAAATAATAAGTAAAACAAAGTAAAAATACAATAAATTAAAATAGCAATGTTTTAAAAAAAATAAAAATGATAAAAAGAAAAGTTAACTACTTTTTTTAAAAAAAAAAATAGTATATATTCATTTTTTATAAAAAAAAAACAATTATGTACTCACTTACTTTTTTATATGTATGTACTTTTATATGTCACAAAGTGAAATTTAATAAGAAAATAATATATTTCTTTCAAAGCTATTATTTATAAACATATTTACAAACAACTCAAAGAAAAGCTATCATCAGTGAAGTGGGGGTTAAAATAGAAACACAATTAAATTTATTAAAAACTGTAAGGGACTTTCCATTTACCATTACTAGCTTTTATTACATGGAGACATATCACTAACTTCACAATGATTAATAATTAATAAAATTTACTTTTCATGAAAAGAAGGTGTAAAAGATAGGTAGTTTCGAGCCGGTACCTCGTTTTGAACTGAACTGAAGTTCCCACGTCTTTAAAGCGTGGATGTATTAGGGTTCCCCCTACTCCTCCTGAATTTTGTCGCTGTAGCAAACCTAATATGCTTGTCACTACACTAAATAACGTTTGTAGAACGAATACTGGTTCATTTTATTCTTATCACAAAAATAAATTATTCTGGAAACAGTAATAAAATTAAGGTTGTGTTCTCCCTTTTTATACTTGACATCAAGTATAACTTAACTTGTTTCAAGACTAACAATATGTTTGTTAATTCCACCAGTCAAAATGTCATGCCTATACAAATTAAACTATTTCTTCTTGTCAAATATATTTGTAAGGCTGTACCGAAAATCTCAACAACATGATGATATTTCAGGAACTAATTAAGATATTATATGGTACACCATAAATAACTACATAAAAACGAATAGCAACATAAAAATAAGAACATACTTACCTAATATATATTGGGTGTCCTAAGTATATATAAAGATGAAATTCACCACCAATTATATTGATCGCACAAGTAGACATTTTCACTTCCAAATTATAAACAATAGTAACGAAAGAATAGTAAGCACTTCATTTATATATGATCATGATCATATATGTATTATGTTATATCTGCCTCCAACTCCCAGCTGAAGGCTTATAGCTAAGCTTTTTGTTGTTTTTATAATTTATTTTTTTATTATTTAGAAATCGTTACAATAAACAACCAATATTATTATTATTATTCTATTACTCATACTTTATTTCGATTACAGCATTTAGCCAAATACTGCTAACAAGTACAAGTGCCGGTCTGATTTTTATACTGACAACAACACGAACTAATATTTTATAAAACTATTACTTCTTGCCATAAGTTTAGCTTAGTTTTGTATCGAGTATAACTATCAAGTTGATTTTTATACTATTAACAACCATAGCTAATATTACTTCAAACAATTATATATTAGGACAAGTTTAATTTTATTTTTGAAACAAGTATAACTGCTTTCTAATACCAAGAATAGGCTTATTTTTTTAACAAGCATTATTTCTTGCTGCAAGAACAAATTCATTATCACAACTATTATAACGACTGCCGCAAGAATAGACGAAACAAGCATAGCTTAAACTTGTAAAAATAATACTATTTTTTTCAGTGTAAGAGTCAGCTAATGATTATTCAGCCTGTTCAAGTGTCAACTAACTAGTAATGCTGCACAGAATTGTGTTCTTATTGGCCATATTTGTTTTCAAAATAGCTTCCAGGAAACATATTTTCAGGGAATAACTTACTTTATCCTAATTTACCTGGTAAAAGTTTTAAAATTAAATGTAACAATCCGTATAAGCATGAAATTATTTTTCAAAACCGCCATATTTGTAACTGCTTCACGTGCACGTGCATTGACACTCTCTGCATTGAACTCATCATTTGTTATATAACGGACTTAAAATAGCGGACAAGCTCAGCTCCGTATTGTAAGGTTCTAATGTCCCTATAAAACTATGTATGACTTGTCATGCTGAGTAAAACCTTTTTTGAAAAAAAAACTAAAGTTGTCTCAAATGCTGAGATGGAATTTCGTTCCGATAGATCGATTTTCACGCCAGTTATCGTTAGACAAACAAAAACAAACTTTTAAAATCCTAAGTCTCAGAAATATAGAACTGACTACGCTCGTTCAATGATTATACAGCCTTCTCAAGGCTCGAGTTTCCTGACAGCCTGGGGGTTAACAACTAGAAAGCACACAGCAGCAATTAATTACATGTTAATAAGTAATCAATTATTTGTTTAGAAGCTTTCATAATGCGCTTTACACGCACGCGCTCTCCTATCCTGGCATTTGCTCAAAATTTCTATTTTGGAGATAATAACGGACCGTTTTAGAGGTGGCTAATTATAAAATTGTTTTTAAATTGAGAAAATCGTAAAGAAAGTTTTGATTACATTTTCTATTTCGAATAAGAGTATAGGGGAGGGCTAATAGTACAGATTACCTTATAAGTGGCCATACCTCAACTGCAACGTCATAAATATTTTTGCTATGTTTTGTTGGTAAAACCAAATAAAAAAAAAAACCTTATAGTTTCGTTCCTGTGTCTGTCTGTCACTCTGAGCGGTTACAATAACTTTTGAATTAAATGATATACTTTGTAGTATGTATTAGGGAGCCAGGGTGGCCGAGGTCGTAAAGACACCGAGCTCAGCTATCACTGAGTCGAGGCAACTCGAGGTCGTGGGTTCGATCCCGGGCCGTGATACACTGAATGCATCTATGATTTGCGGACGGAGCAGGGCGAGGGACACCCCCTGAGGGGTTCTCTTCCCCCACGTCGTCTAGTGGGTTCGATCCGAGTCATGAAATGTGATCTGTATCTATGGTTCGAGGTCGGAGTAGGGCGAGGGGACCCCCTGAGGGGTCCTCTTCCCCCACACTTTGAAGCTCGCTCATATAGCTTACTAATGACCACATCATACTCGCTTCGGCGGTACAATGAACAAATGTATGATGTGTGAAGTAGCTGGAACTCTCCACCACGGGGCAAGTAAAATGGGTTTACTATAAGGCCTGATTGCTAGGTTCGAACAAGTGGTTCGTCCTACCCGTCTAGTAGGAAGTACTAGGTAACTACTACTACTACTTGTAGTATGTATTAAAGTTCTTTTTGACGAGCACACAGCAAAAATATATTTATCTCAAAATTATCAGCCGTTCAAATCCAAAATGGCGGATCGTGGCACGTGCAAAATGTTATTTTATTTATTTACACATGCATTGTAACTTTATCCTACATTGTAACTTTCCTTACAATTCCTGTTTTTTTGTCCATGCATTGCAACTGGCTCCATCTAAGTTTTGTCGTACATATTAACTTAATAACTAATTGTTTTCTGACGTACGTTGTATTTTGTCAAACAGTTTTGACGTAGATTTTGGTAAATGGCTTGGTCAGTTCTTTGTTCTTTAGCTAGTTCATAAATAATTAGATATACTTGAGTTACAAGCGAATTAGTATGTACGCTATGTGCTAGATATTTAATCCAATGGATTGCCGAAATGACGTTAGCAATCAAGTAGGTTGTTCCAAACCCCTTTCACCTCTTAGCTTCCTCAACCATTATCAGTTCTCCTTCGTCCCCGTATGAATGTGAGGTCCTCGCTGTCCAAGACTGCCCTTACAGGAAATCACTATTTGAACCCGCAATAGTGCCCTCAATATCGACGTTTAAAGTCAAAACTGTGGCAACTATTCAGAAATCAAGAAGGATTCGCTGAGCACCTTCCTCTTTCCACCACGAAAGTTTTACAACCATTATCGGTTCTCCTTTATTCTATAATTTTACAATTTCGATATTACACTATTGCAGTTTCTCTCGGGATTGGCAGGCTGTTCTACGTTTAATGATTTCCATAGCTGCGGAAAATGCTTCATATCGGGCATTCACGTGAGGGCTGATGGCCCAAGCCATTCTACTTCATCCTCACGACCGAGTTCCCTCACATGGGGCTTTTAACTTCTAACATTTGTTTGGGGTACCTCTCTTCTTCCATCTTTCGAGTGTGCCTGAAACATCTCAGTGGACATGCCTGAACCACCTCAGTGGGCAGGCGCCTGAGCAACCTCAGTGGGCATTCCTGAACCACCTCAGTGGGCATACCTGATCCACCTCAGTGGGCATGCCTGAACCACCTCAGTGGGCATGCCTGAACCACCTCAGTGGGCATGCCTGAACCACCTCAGTGGGCATACCTGATCCACCTCAGTGGGCATACCTGATCCACTTCAGTGGGCATGCCTAAACCATCTGAGAGGGGCTTGTTATCGATGGAGGTTCGGATGGTGGTGTTTCTAATTCGATCCCTCCTAGTTTTGCCAGCAACTTTCCTGAGAGACCTCAGCCGCTTGACTGTGACTCTCTTTTCTTGAGG
Source organism: Gerris lacustris (assembly GCA_951217055.1). Taxonomy (NCBI): domain Eukaryota; kingdom Metazoa; phylum Arthropoda; class Insecta; order Hemiptera; family Gerridae; genus Gerris; species Gerris lacustris. The sequence goes on from OX578286.1 coordinate 162,538, forward strand.
TTAATGCCCATGATTCACAAAAATTGATTTTTAGGCAATTATTTACATATTTTCTGGTACTTCTTTTTTACTTAGAAATTTACTGCTTATTGCATTAAATAAGTTCCCTGCTTTAATGTTACTAGCATTTGATTCTTAAGCGCAATTTCCGTCCTGCCTAATAGATACGTCTTAATAGGTAAATTCTGTAACCTGTTCCAAAATTTGTCCCTTACCTAAGATAGTTATGAATTTGATTTTTAACTTAACGAAACATAAATAATTATTGTTCAAAATAATTTATGAAAATTTGAAAACTATCGTAGTAGTTGAATTAAGAGTGAAACAGTTACTGGTGTTGGCAATGATTAGGAAATTTTAATAATGACGTGCTAGTAAAAAATAATTTACACACCACTGGTGTAAGGTACGGGGACACATCAAGTCTACTTGCTTCATATATATCTAAATATCTCGCACATATTCACTTATTTCAATTGTTTATTTTCCTTTTCAAGATATTATGACCTCAAGCGAACAAAATTACACTGGCAGTTTGTCCAAGGCATTAGAATTCCGGTATGTAGCGATAAAGACCTTGCATGGTTAGCACCTTTTATAATATGCACCTCTCACTAATATTATTATTATTTTTATTTCTCAGCTAACCATTTGATTTTGTTTAATGATAAAAAAGAATAAACAATCCAGTGATTCTGTGCCAGACGTCGATTTATTTTTTATCCCCCATTTGCAATGCAAATTGTGTCGTATTTTTTTATTCTCCATCTTTCGGAGACATAGAAACAGCTGAAGCCGGTTCGCGAGGAAAAATTTGGTTTTGTAATAGCTATTTATACAGTTGGGATGGAAAAAGCAACGTTTGCCGCATTTCCTTGCAAAGTAAAACCTTTGAGTGCTTTTCAACTCGGATTAGTTGGACAGAGTAAAGGGGGATTCCAACACATCCTCATAACACATTTTTAAAAACAAATAAACATAACTACAAACAAAATCACCGGGAAGTACTTTTGCAAGTACTGTTAAAAGTTTCGTAGAATATTTAGCATTTACGAGTACGTTATTATATTATGAAATAATATTTTCTTACATCCCCGCCTCTCCCAATAAAATAATATAAACAAATTTAGGCTGAAGGCCCCAAAAAAGAAAAAAATCCGAGTGGAGTGTGGGAAGTAGAGTAAAGGGTCCATGGTTCGATCCCTCGTGGGATCAGTTTGCATATGTGTGTGTAAAAATGTTGACTTCTCCACATTTCTTCTATGTGTGGGTCAAGAAGTTTCGGTAATGTTAAAAATTTCAACACTATCGTGAACGCTTAGAGAGATAATATGAACCAAAGACGAACAGACAGACACATCGCACCTTCGTCATAAGGGTTTCGAGAAGGACCTACGAAACCCTAAAAAACTCATACAAATGACCATATTTAGTAGTAATATGATATGATAGGTATGATGTTACTCAACACCAATTCTACTTTTTATGAACAAACTACGGTAAATTAATATTGTACGTGCCAGGCCGAGCTTTAGAGCCAACTCTAACCACCCTTTGGGAAATTTCTCTAGCCCAAACTATATATCGTTGAAATAATTTCAGGAGCTTAGACAGGCAGCGCAGATTGACCATGGGTATAATATGTTATGTGACTGAGGGTCAAACAAAATTTTCGTTCCAAAAACTACTTTAAAAATGTAAGGCTCTGGTTGTATTTTGAAAAGCAGGAACTTATACCCATTGTTGAAACTCCACCAAAGTATGTTTCCTTATTAGCCTCTACTCGATGTTTTATTAATATTATAATTATAAATATATTTGCATTTTGCATGAGAACACAACTAAGTATTAATATTCAACAAGGGAGTCAGAATATTGTAAATAAATTTCATGGAAATTTGTTTAGTAGTTCAAACTGTTCAAAATACAAGACTGACGACCGTCACATTTTTTTCCGTACTTTTAAGACTGAGAGAACCTTAAAATAATTTAAAATTGATTATACTAGTGATGCGGCGTGTAAAGAACTCTCGTAGAATTGTGGTCTTACATCAGCCGTACTATGTTCTCAATATTGCTTCAAGGATCATTTTTCGGTGAAAACCAAACATTCTTATTCAACCTGAAAAGAGCTTTAAAATTATTTTACTTAAAACAGCATATAAGAATGAGCTTACTTTTTAACACCCTCATCTCGGTCACATTTGTTGCAAAACTTTTGTAACAATAGTTACATATTCATTTGCTACTCATAAAGCCCTTTAAAACAATGAATGGCATGTCATGTTGACTACAATATTCCACTTTAACATTGGCCCCAATCTTAAATTTAAAATTGTCAAATTAAGCCGATATGGCTGTGAGCGTATTTAATTTCGTATAAAGTCGCAAGCTCTCGGTAGCTAAAACTGTTTTCCTTTCATCCGAACATAATCCTTATTTAATAGAATTATTGCAGGCTCGCTACGCTCGCCTGTTATAAAATTATTTGTCCATAATCTTTATTTAAAAAAATATTAATGCAGGCTCGCTATGCTCGCCTGTTTATACAGCATTTGTACATAATAATTATATATAATAAAATGAATGCACACAGTATTTATGAATAATTATTATTCAATAAAATTAATACATGCTCGCAGTGCTCGCCTTTTTATACAGTATTTGTACATAATCATCAGCCTTTAAAATACCTTTAAACGATTTATAATATGTCATGCAGACTAAAACTTTTTTTTAGTTTTCGTTATATTTGCCGCCATTATGAAAATATTATGTGTGAAATTTTAATAGTTAGACATTCCTTTCCTAGACTTCAAGAGCTTTAAATTGATGTATAACATGTCATATTGACTAAAAACTTTTTGTTTAGTCGTCCGCTAAATTGACCGCCATCTTGAAAATATGAAGTGTTAAATTTTATTATAGTTACATATTCTTTCCCTTCTCTTAAAGACCTTTAAAACAATGTATAACACATTATACTGACTAAAACTTTTTTTTTTAGTCGTCCGCCATATTGGCCGCCATCTTAAAAATATTTAGTGCGGAATTTCCAAAAACCATTCACTTCTCACAAAGGCTGAGATGCTTATATGTACCAAATTTCGTTGAAATTGGTCAATTTTTACTCCAGTTATCGTTGGACAAACAAACTTTTCAAATCCCAAGTCTATGAAATAAAGAACTTACTGCGCTCGTTCAATTAACTCAAAATTTCTATATATATATATATATATATATATATATATATATATATATATATATATATTTATTATGATAATAATTTATGAAAGGATAAGTTTTATAGAGTTAAAAATTAAATCTTACGATTGAAGTAGAGATGACATTTAAGAGTAATATATTCTTCTTTAATTTAAAATTAATGTATGTGCGATAAATTGAGAAATTAGAGTGCGGGACTCTCAGAGCAGTAGACAGACTGTAGGAGCGTGATAAAGCAATGTAATTTTTAATTATGTACTTACCAATGTTGGTGACGGCTTGAAAGTGGAAGAGTAGCTAGATAGAAGATTGGTATAATAATATAAGTAAGATAAAGATAGAAAGAAAAGATAAGTGTGTCTGTTTATGAATGTGCGTGTGTGTGCGTGTAACTCATAAAGTATAAGATATAATGTGTATTATCTAAAATAAGCGAAAGTGCGAAAAATAAAAAGTTGCCGAATATTAAAGAGCGGATGAAACACTTGCGTACGGAGGCTAATAGCAGACTGAATCTAAAAGATATGAAGGCAAGGGACTTTGAGACCCCACTCTGCACAATCAAAACAAAACAAAAATTATCTAATAAAAACATAAACACAAACAATTAAAATATATAAATATATATTGCTAGAATTACCACATTTATTTACTAAATAAAACAGATCTCTTCTCTTAATAAACAAAAGTAAATAATTAAATATTCTCTATATAATTACACTTACAAAAAATAAACTATATAAATGAAAACTAGATCTATAAATAGAAATAACCTTAAATCCAGACCGAGTAACATCATTGTACGTAAGGAGAGAACATGGCAGGCTCTCATTGGTCGGGATAGATCCAATAGGGGGTGTTTCAGTATTGTGTTACATTTTCACCTTTTAGTTTATCCTGCTCGTCTTTGGCTGTTTCCACGGCATTTTTCTTCAATTTCTGCGATCAAATTCAAGGTAAATGAATTCAATGTGATCCAATAAGTATTGTTTTATCTTATTTTTATAGAGTTTCAATATATTTTGAGTCAATAACTAAAGTTTTTCAAGTAAGGCTGTTGTAGGTTATGATACTTCTGATTCTTTTTTTGGGGAATTTGATCTTTTTAAGGCTTATTTAAGCGTTAATTTTCTCTCTAATTATGTTTATCATAACTTTATTGTCAAGTTTAAAGTGTGGATAGAACAGAAAATATAATATTTTACTGTTTACACTTGATAAGAATATTTCTTAGATATGTAGATAGAGCAAGACAGCTTTTAAACTTGAGATATTTCTATCTGAAATTGAATTTATATTTTATCTAATAAACTTCAAATAAGAAACGTCCCACCTTATCCGTTTTAAAAGGAAATGCACAACAATAATAATCAGTAATAAACTAATAGTTAAGTTATAACTACGAGCGAAAACATAATATGTTATAAAAACTTTGTTGTATTGACTGAGATTTTGTGGTAATCAAACCTTATGAACCGTTTATATATGACTTGTTAAAAGAAATAAAACACTGTAATTATAAAATAATAAAACGATCCCATGTGAACCATTCATACTCTTATAATATTTTACTTATTTCAATGTATAACCTGTTACCGTGTAACCTTCCTTTTTATTTTTTAATCCGACTTTTTAAAATGAATTTGCTTTATATAAATGGAAATGAGTCTTAAAAACGACCTAAATATCCACATGTTGAGCATTTAGACAGAATTAAAACTACACCCCAAGAGACTGGGTGTCGGGTGTATGACTTAATTTTTAGTTGACTGATTTTGATTTGGGTATAAATGAAGACTTACTTACTTAATTACAACTTCCCAACCTAAAGATGTAGTGTAGAGTGTAGAGTGTAGAGTGTAGAGTGTAGAGTGTAGAGTGTAGAGCGTAGAACGTAGAGTGTAGAGGGTCTACAAAGAGTTTTCCAAGGGCTACATCTTCAGTTGAAAAATAAAATTGAAACTGAGACTGAGAATTTGGAAAAGGAAATGTCATTTGAGTTGTTGTTACTGGGGCGTGTAAACAGTCTTTAGTTTTTATTTAACTCTTGCTCAGTGTACTTGCTATATAAATTTACTCGTTTAGAAATATAAAACCCTTCTAAATAATAATATTAAGGGAGAGCTGAGAACAGAACGTATCATGAACACGGCACTGAAATGAAACGAAATGAGACTGACGTGACGGTCTAAAAACACCTGCAGTCGTTTATCCTGTGAGTGTTTGTCTTAAACAAATTATAGAAATTAAATTGAATTTGTTTCTTCTATTGTACATATTATTAAGTAAGTTAAGAATTAGATTAAACGCAAGAAAAGAAAGAGAAAGAGTCAAGCTGATTCTTAGAATTAGAAAGAGTTGGCTCATGTTTGTAGCAGTGTTTGTGTTGTGTGTGTGTGTGTGCACATCCGGTTCTTCTCTTCACCTTTCCTAGGAAATCGGCCATTTTTATCGACACTCTCTCAGCTTCTTTGCACACTGTCAAAGATTCTAACAAGTTTATTTTGTTTTTGTTAAAACTAAAGATGTAGAAAACAAAAGTGGAGTTAAAGGATTTATATCTCAATTATAAATGGGAGGAGCCAGTATTTAGTATTTCTTCAACAGTGTTGTATTTCTCTTACAGACAAATTCATTTCATTTCAATGTTGGTTTTGTTTTTTTATTAATTTATTTAAAATATTTCTATAGCATTGCATAACAACTTTACAATTATAAGGTATCTAAGATATTATTTATTGTGTACGATATCGTTACATACTATAAAATTAATAATTGTACTACGTTTAATATTGATGAAAATAATCCAAAATTTACGATAAGTCTGTCAAAAGCCTGAAAATAAATTAATCTGGCCCGTAACTATTATGTTTCGTTTTGTTTATAAATTGTGTTGAGCTGAGCTTATAATTTGATTATAAATTAAATTCCAAAAAGGACACTTATTATTTTTTAAGTGTTAGTAATTTAGATGGTTTGTCGATTCCACTAATGAAGATAGGTTTAATTGAATCTGTGATTATATTAGTGTTTAATTGATAATGTATAAACTTGATAATGAGATAAACTTGATCATAGTTGTAAAGATTCATTATCTGCTGATAGAGCGTAGAACAACATGCAATAATCAAAACCGGTAAACTAATATTATCATCTTTCTCTAATATAATCTATAACGTGAAAACATATAGTTTGTAAGAAAGTTATAAAGTTGAGATTCAGTACTTGACCTGTTTACATTGCTACTACCAACATGACGCAAGTAATTCTAACCTTTGTTTACATTCATCAGTGACGTCACAGTGCAGTCATCCCTCCCATAAGCTTGAATAAATTCTTGTAGGGTTTTGTTTACATTGGGCCGGCCCGTGACAGTATCGTTCCAAATAGTGCTCTCCGTAACGTGAAAGTCTCATTTCTTGCAGTATTTCTTTTGTAATTAACGTATGATTTTTAATTGTTGTCAAACATTAGTAACTGTCGTTAGTAGTTAGTCATTCAGATATTGCTTCAAATGAAAGAGACCACCCGTCAAGTGACAAACTAACATCAACTTGATTTTTGATCTACACCAGCGGTCCCATGCCCCAGCCAAACATCGTCTTTGACAACTAATATTTAGTGATATAAATACATATATAACAACTATCGTAGCAATTTCAGTGTAAACCGTGAACTCGCTTTTCCGTTACAAGTTTTTTAAAATTTGGTTCTATATTTATTGACAAATTTATAGAACCCTCTAAATTTGTTATTTTTAGGGTTTCGTTGGTAAAACCAAAAAAAGAAACCCTCATAGTTTGGTTTCTGTGTCTGTACGGCACTGGGTACATTATAGTAATTATAAATGTATGGCAAATGACAGCATTATGATGAAATGAAAATTATATTATATTTATTTGAGTTTTTATTAATTTATTTATTTGTTTGTTTCAGGTATGCGTGTTAGGATTTTCAAACATTTGATGGTAATTTAAACTTTCCCTATTTATCATAAAGGTAAATCTGTAATTAATACAATAATGTTTAGACAACTTACTATTATTTTTAGAAAAAGTCGTTATGGTGATGTGTTTGAACCTTATAATCATACTTGTTTCTCTCTTTATGCACATAAATTCTTAGAATATTATAACATATTATTATTAAATTGTTTTTATTGAACAAATAAAATAAATCTTTTCATCTAACTAAAAAAATGCTCAGGCAGTGTCAAGATTATCAGGCTAGCCAACTAATAAATAAACAGGTGAAGTGTGTGCTAGTCAGCACACAGCGAGGGTCCGTATAGGCAACACAGTATTGTTTAAGTAGTAGCTATTGATGGTACTTTTTAAAATGCTAAAAGCCTACTTTGAACTATCCTATGGGTCTGATATTCTCAAAACATACATCGAAAAGAGCATAATTATAAAATAACGTATTTTGGCAATAAAAAAAATTGTATACAAAAAGTGGTATCTTTACTTTTGGTCGGAGAATGTTCAGGAATTTTTATCAGATTTTTTGCACTTTACATAAGCGAGATAGAGAGGGGGGGGGGGGGCACTTTTCACACCCACTCCAAACTCACCTGCGCTCGCCCTATTAAAGCTTATAACCAAAAATTATATATTTTACTACGTTTTTAGGGTCCGTAGGCAAAACCAAGGACCCTTATATATTTTCCTGCGTATGTCTGTCCGTCCGTCCTCTCGCGTGCTCTCACGGCTACACCTTTCGTCCGATCACTTTGAAATTTCGCATGTATGTGTCTTGTACCTACCCACATATTTTAAAAATATAGCGAGTTAAAAAAAATATTTTTCAAAAAAATTAGGGTAAAAAATGTTAAGGGTTAAAATTGTTTTATTTTTTTTCGACACCGTGAGGGGTATCATATGAAAGGGTACGTCGAGCTGATTACAAATATATATAATTCTTTGGTTATAACTTTGATAGGGCGAGCGTAGGCGAGTTTGAAGTGGGTTTGAAACGTGTCCCCCCTCCTCTCTATCTCGCTTATGTGAAGTGCAAAAAATCTGAAAAAATTCCTGAACATTCTTCTACCAAAAGTAAAGATACCACTTTTTGGAAATTTCGAAAAAAATATTATTTTATATTTTATCGACAAAATACGTTTTTTATAATTATGGTCTTTTCGATGTATTTATATGGTTGTAGTCCGGTTCAGTGGCAAAAAAATACTTTATCAGAGTGTGTTATGAGAATATTAGACCCTTAGAATGGTTCAAAGTAAGCTTTTTAGCATTTTAAAAAAAACACTGTTTATACACTTTACAGTTAAACACTATATAGTGAGGCCTACGGACCCTCGCTGTGTGCTCACTAGCACACACTTGACCTGTTTATTATTAGCTTGTTTTCTTGTTTGTTTGTTTGTTTGTCCGGTACAAATCTGGTACTCGATTTCTAACTAACTTCCCGAATATGTAGACATTTGTAACTTTTAGCATAGCTCAGAACACGATATCAATTAATACTTTTAGCCATCTTTCAGCAGAATTTAATTGGGTTTCAGCAAATTTTACCGTATGGAAAGTTAGTTCGGAAAAAATCCGCAAGTTATTTTATTTGCTTTGCCATGTCCCATATTTACAATCTTCATTTACAAATAAGAGATAAACATTGAATGACAGCAAAACCGGAAATATATCGATTATATTATTTATATTATTTCAAATATATCGATGGCACGGTTTAGATTTGGTGTTGGGGAGATCCGTTGTACAAAGATTTTTCCTTTTATAGGTTTAAGATCAGCTCTCTAGATGGTTGTCATATATGTGAAGTAAATAAATTTGGAACTATTTTTTTTCACTAACTTTATATATTATGTAACAATAACTATTATATTATCAACATTACATACGATTCAACAGAAAATTTAAAAACGTAGTATATAAAAAGTTCTTTTTATCTTGAAATTGTTTGTAATCAGCTCCACGAACTCTTTCATATGATATCTCACACAGTCGCTATATTTTTAAAATGAGTGGGTATACACTATACACATATATGCCAAATTTCATAGTGATCGAAAGGTGTAGCTGTGAGATGAGGCGACAGACGGACGGACAGACACACGCAGGAGAATATAAGGGTCCTTGGTTTTGCCTACGGACCCTAAAAATATAAGGCAACTACAATGTGTTAGGGATCTAAGAAATAATTATAAATATAAAAAATCGGTCCGAGACAACTCAGACAAACTTTCTCATATACAAGTTCATAATTACTTACCCAATGTTTGCCATTTATTAGTTTTTGTAAGTACGTTTAATTATTATTGAAAATTATATCAAAATTTGCCATAAAAATAACTTCTCCAGGGCGGGGAATCGAACCCGGGATCTCTCCGTCCACGTTTTAAGCTATTTTCTCAGGAACTAGATTTTTCCCGGGGAAACTGCTTATATCGTTGGATCCGTATTTAAATGGACTACATTTTAGAATTTTTTAATCAAAATCGTCGGAACCGTCTTCGAGAAATATTTTTTTTTCACGTTTTTTCAGAGTTTTTGGGGGTAGCGCCCCCAAATTTGGAGCTAAAATTCATTTCTCGATTTCGCCTCGGGGTATGATTTTTCTGAACATGTATGCCAAATTTCGTCAAAATCGGCCCAGTAGTTTAGGCTCCAGGCGTCTGCACAGACAGACGACAGATGACAGACGACAGACGACAGACGACAGACGACAGACGACGGACAGACATTTTTTAAAAACCACTTTTTTGGACTCAGGGGACCTCAAAACGTGTAAATCCATCAAAATCTCAAAATCGAATTTTCGCGCCATCACAATACTTTCTCTTTATATGAGAAAGTAAAAAAAATTGTTTAATCAATATAATTTTTTATATATTAATTAGTTGATACATCCTTGTAGATCAATGGAATTAGATGTATGATGGTTAATAGGTGTAGAAAATAAATAAAGTCGCTATTTCATTTGTGAAACGTTTCCATTTAATAAGGTCATCCTCAGTCTTTTTTACTTTCTCATATAAAGAGAAAGTATTGTGATGGCGCGAAAATTCGATTTTGAGATTTTGATGAATTTACACGTTTTGAGGTCCCCTGAGTCCAAAAAAGTGGTTTTTAAAAAATGTCTGTCTGTCGTCTGTCGTCTGTGCAGACGCCTGGAGCCTAAACTACTGGGCCGATTTTGACAAAATTTGGCATACATGTTCAGAAAAATCATACCCCGAGGCGAAATCGAGAAATGAATTTTAGCTCCAAATTTAGGGGTGCTGCCCCACAAAAACTCTGAAAAAACGTGAAAAAAAATTATTTCTCGAAAACGGTTCCGACGATTTTGATTAAAAAATTCTAAAATATAGTCCATTTAAATACGAATCCAACGATATAAGCCGTTTCCCCGGGAAAAATCTAGTTCCTGAGAAAAAAGCTTAAAACGCGGACCGACAGTGCCCGGGTTCGATTCCCCGCCCGAAAGAAATTATTTTTATGATAAATTTTAATGAAATGCTCAATAATAATTAAATTTACATACGAAAACTAATAAATGGAAAACACTGGGCTAAATAATTATGAACTCGTATATGAGAAAGTTTGTCTGAGTTGTCTCGGACCGATTTTTAATTCTAGAATTCAAACAAACGTAATATAATATTTATTCAATGTAATTATAATTATAATTTTTCCTTCTAATCCCGCTCAAACTCAATTTAACTTGACATTTACAATTAATATAAAATATACTTACAGAAGTCATCATTGTGTCATTATATAAAATATACTTACAGAAGTCATCATTGTGTCATTATATAAAATATACTTACAGAAGTCATCATTGTGTCATTATATAAAATATACTTACAGAAGTCATCATTGTGTCATTATATAAAATATACTTACAGAAGTCATCATTGTGTCATTATATAAAATATACTTACAGAAGTCATCATTGTGTCATTATATAAAATACTACCTGCTTAAGAGAGGCTCTACTAGTAGTCTAAGAATTTAAAACTTGAACAATATTATTACCTTGATCTAACATACTGATTACTGACTACGACTACTCAAATCCAAATAACCCATTAAAGTTAAAATGTTTTAATAAATTAAAATTAACGTAATGCAAAAAAGGTAACAATAATTAACAATGTAAAAATATATAATAACTGATAACAATAACCAGAAGAAACACATAGGGAACAGCTATTATTCATCGAGAAGATTCACCTTGTTAAACAGTGGTTCTTATTCTTATACTTAATAATACATTTATTTATATTTAATATTGATTGGTTTCATTTCGTTATCGATTGAGGAGTTAATTGATTTAATGATGTAGCTTTTTTTTATTAAAATTATGTTTTAATGTCTAATATGAGAATGAGAAAGAAGCTGAGACTGAAATGATTAAGCCACGATGTTGTAGTGATATAACATGGAATCGGCCTCTTCAGGGATTCTCAACCTCTGAAATGCTCTCTCAAACCTGAGACAAATAATCATCAAGTTTCTCTGGAGTAGAGTTTTGAGACATGGGAGGCAAGGCCAATAATGCATTTAAGATATTTATTGAGTTATCTGAGATTTGTTAAAATGTACTAGCTTTAATAATATTTTGTAGTATTTATTGCTGGCCAAATTATTTATTTTTGTAAAGGAGAAACTCAGCACACGTATGTCCAAGGTTCTCACAGTTAGATTCAAACCAATATGTACACTTTATATATATATATATATATATATATATATATATATATATATATATATATATATATATATATATATATATATATATATATATATATATATATTTAAATATATGTTTCTTCGTAAAAATTTGACTGGTTTATTTACTTTTTAAAAGCTGCGTCTTTTATGGGACCCCCTAATTTAACCGAATTCAAAAGGGGAATTTTTATATCAGTTTAAGAAGAAAGCTTGAATGAATTATTGATAATATAGCGTCGGATTCATCTTTATAGTCGTTGAACCTTTACGTAGAAGATACCGTAAACCCGTAATACTTTTGGGAAAAACAAGATAAACTACAACCGTAAACTTGAAACCACGGTCTCCTTTTGAATATTTAACGTTGATCTAAATAAAACAAAATAATTCAGTGTTGGGAATGTTGTTATGTAGTCTATAAACAGCATTCTTCTTGAGGCCCGGCTAAATCCGCGAGACGATACGTTCGCGAGCCCTTAGTTCTCATTGGGAGGGGTTCCCGTGCTCACTGCTCGTGTAGACACACGCTTACTGACACACGCTCACTGCTCGTATTGACACACGCTTACTCACACACGCTCACTGCTCATGTTGACACACGCTTACTGACACACGCTCACTGCTCATGTTGACACACGCTCGCTGCTCGTGTTGACACACGCTTACTGACACACGCTCACTGCTCGTGTTGACACACGCTTACTGACACACGCTCACTGCTCGTGTTGACACACGCTTAATCACACACGCTCATGTTGAACCGTCTCCTGCCGGTTTCTTTGAGCCTTACAAAGGATTTCTCGGTTCACATTGAGTTCGAGTTTGGTTCATTGGTTTTTCTTTTGCTCTCGAATCTCCTGGTTCCATCGTCTAATTTAATAAACCGGTCAAGTGAGTGCTAGTCAGCACACAGTGAGGGTCCATACGCAACACTGTATTGTACTAAAGTTTTTTACCCTAATTTTTTTTTAAGTCACTATATCTTTAAAATGTGTGGGTAGGCACAAGACTATATGCGACATTTTAAAGTGATCGGACGATAGGTGTAGCCGTGAGAGTAGGTGACAGACGGACGGACGGACAGACAGACACACGCAGGAAAATATAAGGGTCCTTGGTTTTGCCTACGAACCCTAATAAACATCAGATAAGCAGTTTTGGAACGAAGTTCCTTATGGCACGTTAAAACGTCTAGAGTCCGGGAGTGAATACGGAAAAAAACAACTGTCACGAAATCTACCGTGATGATAACTTGAGTAAAAGATGACCGATTTAGTTGAAATTTGGTACACATGTTCACTTTACAATAGTCCAGGACATGTTTGTTGGACAACGTTGTCCGCCCAAGCATTCGCGCGCAACGCTGGTGTAAACGTAAGCTTAAATTGTAAAATTGGAATATAGGGCGGGGAAACATTGTAACTTCATCTATTTTATTTGACACAACTTTTTTAAATCCTTTATATTAACTTCACTTTTGTGATGACTGGGTGCGCCTGGGTGGGTGGGTGGGTGCCGGTCGTCAAATCTTTGGAAGGCTGGTTAACCCTCTTCCAGTCATCCAGTCGAGCAAAAACTTGGAACATAGACTCTCAAGCAATACAAAAACAGTCTAACAAATTAATTAATTAATTAAATTTTAATAATAAATTAATTTTTAAATAATTATTTAAAATCAAAATGAATGAATACCAATATTTCCCCTCACAGCCAAAATGCAAAAATATAAAGGATTTATAATAAAAACTTGGTTATTATGGGCTGGTATTATTTAAAAAAAGTCTTTTAGAAAAACCAACGACGACACCGCTATGAAGTGATAAAGATCGCTAAATTAATTAAAGCGGACCAAAACGTTTAAAATAAGGAAAACAATCTTTTTACCGTTATCTTACGTTCTAACGTAACGATTTTAATAAAACTTCTTACACATCGTCTAAAGTACAATTGAAACAGGCACGTAAAATTTCAACCTGATAACAAGCAGAGGTTTTTGTGGAGGGAAGTGTTACATTTTAAAATATTTTAAATTGAGGCCGGGTAGGTCGAGAACAGGACTGTCCCCTATAGAACAACTACAACCACCCTCTTAACTATCATGAAAATCTTTTTTCTCAATTTTTAATACATATTTATTGCAAAGCGCTGGCTTCAAAAATAAAAAAGGTTTTTTTTTTTTAATTTTGCCTTAATTCCTTCCTTTAAGTTCAAATAGTTAGTTACTTTTAATTTTTGTCTCATTTCTAATTCCGTCATGTATAAGTAGTTAGCATCGTATACTTAGCAGTGTAATTTTATTATTTATATTTAATGAAAAGCGTAAGGAACTTCGTTCGTAACGGGTTTCCCACGACACCACACGTATTTTTTTTAAGGTAATATGGTAGTTTACAAAAATGATTAAAAAACGATAGACAGACGTGTGACAAAAAATGTTTCCGGATTACTGTCGTGGAATTTTTGAATTTGGCGGCATTAACAAAATTCATTCTTCAGAACGATCACAATGGTTCGTTGCCATTGTGGTAAGCTGGGAAGCTATAAGCCAAGGTTTCTCTACTATGATTAACTTTATCTGGAGGCGCGGCAGTGCCCCCGCCAAGTCGAGTACAGCCTGCCTTACTGGAACCAAATCACGGCAATCTCTACCCATAGTAGTTCATACTTACATATATGCCAAATTTCTAAGTGATCGGAGCTGGTGACAGACGGACGGACAGACATACGCAGGAAAATATAAGGGTCATTGGTTTTGCCTACGGACCCTAAAAAGACCCAAGAACAATCAAACAAGAAATAAGAAAGAAAAACGAAAAATTGTTTGGGGCAACGGAAAATTACTTACAAAAAGAAGTGAAATCCCAACAAAAACACTAGTGTAAAAGAATAAGCCAAGTATCGCGTGAAAAGTTGTGACATCATAGGTTTAGCCAAGTCTCCCACTGTCCGAGTAAGTTCTTCTAGGTCCCATTTATCCAGTGTAAGTACAGGATGTTTGTCTGTCCCTCTCTCTATTCTCTTTCCTAAATCACTGTGCATGTTTAAATTTAAAAACATTTTCTGACTTGGCAAATACACATCCCAGAGAGGCTAAAATTAAATGCAGTGTCGTATACAAATTTGTATCCTTGTGCTGCGACGTTCAAATGGAAAAAAGAATATTTATTATTTGATTTAATTTGTGGAGTGTATTTGCCAAGTTAGAAAATGTTTTTAAATTTATCCGTGCAGAGTGATTTGGGAAAGAGAATTGAGAGAGGGACAGACAAACATCCTGTACTTACACTGGATAAATCAGACCTAGTAGAACTTACTCGGACAGTTTGAGACTTGTCTAAACCTATCATCTCACAACTTTTTACGCGAGACTTGGCTTTTATTTTACACTATAGTGTTTTTGTTGGGATTCTTTTATTCCAAGCTACTTTAAACAACAAGAGCCCCTCCACCTTCAGCGGTGGTGATAATGATAAGAAACGTGAAGATTGTTGGAGGTGGTTAAATGTGGTTATACGTGGTTAGATGTATTTAGAGGTGGTTAGATGTAGTTAGAGGTGGTTAGATGTATTTAGAGGTGGTTAGATGTAGTTAGAAGTGGTTAGTTAGAGGTGTTTAGATGTAGTTAGAATTGGTTAGATGTGATTAGAAGTGGTTAGTTAGAGGTGGTTAGATGTAGTTAGATGAAGTTAGATGTGGTTAGATGTGGCTAAAGGCGGTTAGATGTAGTTAGAATGGGTTAGATGTGGTTAGAGGTGGTTAGATGTGGTAAGATGTGATTAGAGGAGGTTAGAGGTGGTTAGATGTATTTAGATGTGGTAAGATGTGATTAGAGGAGGTTAGAGGTGGTTAGATGTAGTTAGATGTGGTTAGAGGTGGTTAGATGTAGCTAGAATGGGTTAGATGTGATTAGATGTAGTTAGATGTGGTTAGTGGTGGTTAGATGTAGTTAGGGGTGGTTTGATGTAGTTAGAGGTGGTTAGAGGTGGTTAGATGTGGTTTGAGGTGGTTAGATGTAGTTAGAGGTTTTTAGAGGAGAAAGGTTAGAGGCGAGAAGTACTCAGTGTTAACAGAAAGTAAATGTCAAGTTAAAATTAAGTCAGGTTTTTAACTCAAAATTCATTCCTACTCTGACTTTCTCTCTTTCAAATGTCTCCTCGCTGTCAGCTGAAGATGTCCACAAGTGGATGAAAGCCTTTTTTGTACAATAAATTTACTTTTAGTGAAAAGACTTTTTCTTAATTGCTTAAAGAAATATACTGTTAACACAATTGCTATTTTAACATCTCAATTTTTCTTTTTAAAATCCTATTGAAAGAAACTCATCTTTAGTTAATTTTCTCGTGCTAATTAAGTCTTTCGTATCGTTTTCGAATCTATTCTACCAACTTATTTTCAAAGGGTTTAATGCTTTCAAATTAACGTTAAATATCACATAAATACTTACCGAAAAAGAAATAAAATCTAGTTAAATGTAAAAAAATCTTTATTTAGATTTTTTTAAAGAGGTAAGGGGTTGGTTTAACTGCCTTATAATGTTTTTTTTAAGGGTAAAGTTGGTACTACTTAAGGAGAAAGAAGGACTTGTTAAAGGAAGGTTGAAGGCTGTTTAAGGTAGCTCTATACTGGCGGCTCGGTATCGACCCTAGTTTTCCTGCTTTTCTAAATCCAGCTCTCAGACTAGCTAAATTATCTAGACGCCCTCGTTTCTCTTCTCTCTCTAGAAATTTCCCTCTTTTTTCTCTTGAGTCCTGATTGGTTAAGAAAAGGAAATGACCTTGAACCTTAAGCTTAAATAAGTAAAGAATAATTAAAGACAGTAAAATTGAAATGTTTAAATCTCCAAACGACAAATTTAGTTTAAACATTCTGGTTAACCTTGAAGTACTTAATTTCCTGGGGGTATTGATTGACAACTAATTTCATTTGAGGGAGAACTCTAATGCTGCATTAAAAAAAAACAATGTGCTCTTTATTTGCTTTTAGAAATTTAAGGAGACAACTGCTCATAGACGCAGCGGATCGGTAAAATGAACATGTGTACCGTGTACCACATTTCAACTAAGTCGGTCAACTTGTAATCAAGGTTTCATCATCGGTCGATTTTGTGACGGTAGTTTGTTTTCGGATTCACTCCGGGGCTCCAGACGCTGTAACATGCCGCAAGAAACTTCGTTCCAAGTAAACTAATATTAGAGAACCACATTGTTGCAAAATGCGCGTACGCATAATACATTTGTATCTACTCTATATGTTTCTTATGTGTAAGTCAAAAAGTTACGCCAGTATTTCAAATTTAAACTTTTTACCTCAAAGGGTTCGGGAGATATGAGCCAAAGAGCGACGGACAGACAGACACATTACGCCTCCGCATAATGGTTTCGAGGAGCATCTACGAAACCGTAAAAACCTGCAGCGCACACACTTCTTCAGAACAGCAGATAAACAAACCATTCGGCTTTGTTTATAACCTTAACGGAGTCTAGGGGAAACGTCTCAAGGCTTCATCATTATATTGTTATTGAAGCGAGCTTCCTACATTCAACGAAATATGCTTCGTGTCTGTCTGTCTGTGTGTCTGAAACGTACGACGATAACTTGAGTAAAAGTTGACTGATTTTGATGAAATTTGGTACACATGTTCATTTTACCAATGCTCAGGACGAGTTCGTTGGACAACGTTGTCTGCCAGCGGACAGCGTTCGCGTGCAACGCTCGCGTAAACTTGCGCTTCAAAATTATAATTGGAATTTTAGGACAGGAAATAATTCTACCTTTATTTATTCGATGAAACGAAGATTTTTGGCAAAAATAACATTTTGTAGTAAAACCAACAGCGACACCGCTATGAATTAATAAAGATCGTTAAAACTATTAAAGCGGGCCTAAACGTTTTAAGATGTCTGGTTAGAGGAATAGTAATAGAATGCGGGGTGGTACCCTTAGTACTAGCCGCTGTACTACTATCATACCCTATATGTATCAACACATCATGATTCATGATTATCTATTTTTTCAATGTTCAATACATATTTATTTCTATACGCTCGCTTCAATGATAGAGCCACGCGATGCCTAATCTATATAGCTCTTACGCGCGTCGATCCGCTAGCTGTGAACCCACTTTCAATTGACTTTATATTATAGTTTAAGCGAGCGTAACGATCTTCCTACATTAAACGAAATATGCTCCGTGTCTGTGTATCTGTGTGTCTGTGTGTCTGTGTATCTGTGTGTCTGTGTGCCTGAAACGTACGACGATAACTTAAGTAAAAGTTGACCGATTTTTATGAAATTTGGTACACTTGTTCATTTTACCAATGCTCATGACTAGTTCTTTGGGCAACGTTGTCTGCCCAAGGCCCAAGCGTCCGCGCGTAACGCTCGCGTAAACGTTCACTTCAAAATTAAAATTAGAATTGGAATTGGACTATTGGACGAGACAAACATTATTTTCAAATACAACAACGACACCGATATAAATTAATATCGTTAAAACTATTAAAGCGTGTCTAATCGTTTGAAGTAGAGAAGACAAGCTTTCTACCGATATCTTACGTTCTAACGTAACCATTTTAATAAACCTTTATCGCATACATCGTCTAAAGTACAATTGAAGCAGGCATGTTAAATTTCAACCTGATACAAGCAGAAGTTTTTGCGTAGTGAAGTGATACATTTATAATAATAGTTTAAAAGCTACTGCGGGTGGTTGAGATTCTAGGAGTGTAGGTTTATCTGGGAAGGTAAGCTTTGTACCAAGTACCCCCCTCTACCCTCTTCAACTATGACAATCATCATGATTAATAATACCTTAATATAAATAGTCAGTATTTTATTTCAATACGCTCGCTTCAATGATAGAGCCACGCGATGCCTAGTAGGTATATATGTATATTTTTTCTGTTTTATTTTAAAATTGCAACTAAATAATAAAATATTATAAGCAATATTGAGGACAGTATTTACAATTGATTAATAGGGGAAAAATGAGGAACTGTGTATAAACAGTACTCAAAGATAATGGCTTGAAATATTACACAATTAAATAAGTTAAGCATTGCTAAATAAACCACGTGGCCATTGCTTCTTTAGACGCCGAGGAGCATTTCCACGTGTGAATGGTAAGGATAGGTTGTGGATTATAGGGTTGGGATGTTGGGATAATGTTGGGATATGGAGTCATGGAAGGATTTCTAATGGGATATTGCGTGGTCGTGCTTGAAGAGGACTTTAAGGTCATTGTTACGGGTGAATTTAAAATCATTGAAAGGAGCGTGGACTATTCTTTTTAGGAATATAGATTAATTTTAAAGACTTGATATGAGGTATTTGAACAACTAATATCTATCTAATATAATAACCCACTGTGAATATATTAGAATTTCAGGACACCTAGTATCAGTCAAGAGTAAAAAGAACTTAATAATTAATATAAAAATACCATTTTTAAAAACTGGTCTTATTTTCAACTTTTTTTTTTTTGGTTTCTGTATTCTTCACCTAAATTGTGTCCATGTGCAAACTTTGGGGAAGATTGAAAGACAGGAAGTGGTTCAAAATTGGGGTAATAGGTGTGCGATGAAACTTACAAAGCAAAGTAATATAAGATCAGTATAAACTGGGCCGAATTAATCGACATGAGCCTATCAGGCTTTACACGTCTACACAAACTACAGACTACACAGACATTGTTTCAAAACCACTTTTTTGGACTAAAACTCAAGAGACCCCAAAACGTGTAAATCAATCAAACTTTCAATCACAATACTGTCTCTCTATACAGACCGTCTCTCTACTGTCTCTCTATACAGACCGTCTGTCTATACAGACCGTCTCTCTACTGTCTCTCTATACAGACCGTCTCTCTACTGTCTCTTTATAAAGACCGTCTCTCTACTGTCTCTCAGTACAGACCGTCTCTCTACTGTCTCTCTATACAGACCGTCTCTCTACAGTCTCTCTATACAGACCGTCTCTCTACTGTCTCTCTGTACAGACCGTCTCTCTATACAGACCGTCTCTCTATACAGACCGTCTCTCTATACAGACCGTCTCTCTATACAGACTGTCTCTCTATACAGACCGTCTCTCTATACAGACCGTCTCTCTAACAGACCGTCTCTCTAACAGACCGTCTCTCTACTGTCTCCCTCATGCGCTACTTATGAGGGAAAAAGAGTAGATGCTATTGGATCACTTGATCAATTCCAATTATACTTGTAAGTACAGATGGGCAGTTTCGTTAACTTAATTGAACGGGTCAGAACTAAATTGATCACTAACATAATGCGCTCGATTTTAGCGGACTCGATCTTGTGCCGCCCTTGATTCATTGACGGCCGAGCATACTCTTGGAATCCTTTAGATGTAGTCAAGGGTTTCCTAGAAAATTATTTCTATTTGTCACAATGATGCATCTTTGGTACTTATTTTCTTGGTTACCCACCTTTGGAGGGGAGGGGATAAATTAAGTGCCTTGTGGCAAACATTTATTTGGTTGCTCACCCTGTATTTGTTTACCACTTACAAGGAATTCCGTCGTCTAAATAACTATTGAGACAAAGACATATTTAGTCCGAAGAGCTTTGGTATAATGGAACATCACACTTCTGTGTGTAAAGGTGAACTATTAAGAACACAAGGAAATATTTACACTTTAAAGTAATTTGAGGTGCTTAACCAAGTATACGAGTTCCGCATTTTTATAACGGATAAATATATTTGATAGGTTCTTGCTAGTAGCAAGTTTAACCGAAGGTTACCAGACCGGATGATACATTTCGTTCGATCTGAATGAAGTCACTGCTTTAATGCGTCCAAGAATCTGAAGCGAGTTTTAGTTTTAAGTGATAAGTTGTAAGTTAAAAGGAGAGGGAGGGGGAGTGCACCGACGAAGTCCTGGTTTTAGGTCTGAGCCGAAGTTGAAAACTTTGGAAAACTCTCGAGTGCGCAAGCGTCGTGCTTATGGTTAGAGTTGCAGTGGATGGTGGTTGAATAGAGTAGATGTAGCGGCTCGGTAGGAGGAAACTAAAGCCCGTAGTGTAGGGGTTCATCCACGAGCACTGATTTGAATTATTAGCCTCTCCTCGCTGTTATCTCACACTCAGTCTAACTATATCTCATCTCTCTCACTACAGTCAACTGTTTCTATTCACCGTCTGGGCTGGATTCTCTATCTGCAGGCAATTCTCTGCCCTTAAATTATCAACTGCACACGTAGAGGACCTTCCCGTACTATAACCCGTTTTCCTCTTCCTCCTCCGCCCCAGATTTAGTGATATTCTAGTCACAGAGTACCAAACTCTGCACTTCCTCACTGCAATTCCCTCAATTTTTTTTTTTTTTTTTTTTTTTTTTAGGAAAACAAAACAAATTACACACAATACATGTATATTATGTATCTTTTATGGTAGAAGGTATATGTGTTGAATCCAAATTATCCTACAAACTGCTAATTATATTTAAAGTATAAACTTTACTAGCTATATACGTACTTATGTTTCAATCTGAATTACCTAATTTTATGAAAGCTTCCTTTCTGAACTGGGGCGTTTCAATATTTACAGTTCAGAATCTCGCTTGAAAATTGAAACTTCATGTTTAGACATGAGACTCTTTCATGTTTTTACTCTGCTAATTTTGACTTGCTGTTAAATAATTCAAGTAAAAATAAGTTACTTCACAAGTATTCCTACTAGAAATTATAATATAATAATAATTGAATATTGCCAGGAAAACGGACCTGTCACATTTCTTAAAGTGTGTAGGAGCGTCGAAAAACCACCATGCTGTGGTTCTCTTTAAATTTAGTATCCCCCTAAGAGGGGGTACCAAAGTAAAATAGAATGCATATTTACTATATGTACATAGTAGGGGGGGATACTAAACTAAATGAGTCCCATGTGGCTTAGTTATAGTAATGAAAGTCAGATGGAGCGGCATAGGCCTTTCTTCTATTGAAAAACTCAGAAAACATCAAAGGCTAGTTTTACTAAGCACGTGTATGAACAATTAACCGAAATTACACAATGTAATCAAAATTAAAAGCAATTAACCAAGTCTAGTCCCCCACCGACCGAATACAATGCCTTCCACAGACTGCGGTGGCGCCCCTCCTTACCCAACAAGGACTTCCTCAGACTGCAGTGGCGCTCCTCCTTACCCAACAAGGATTTCCTCAGACTCCTACCGCTGCTCTAGCAACACTTTGTACTCGCTACAGCCACGGAACTTGCACACACGTGCTTGTACCTAACAGTAATTATATTGAACACTGCACACTACTTGCCTACATTAAAATGAATTACACTCGTATATAGAGCAGCTCATGTGTTTCTCTATTCATTAACTGAGTCATGTCAAATTGGTGTTTCTTCTTTTCACCCTTGCTTTTGTGTAGTGAATTTGCGTAAAGGAGAGCGAAATCATTAAGTTGTGGGACAGCATTATAAGCTTGGACGTCTCTATTATTCTTTGTTTCTGAGATTCTCCTGGATCATAGCGGCTTTCTGTTGCACTAAGAACTACGTCAACTTTTCCTTCAAATCCCATATGTCCAAATTCGACAAATTAATTTCGAGCAATTCATAATATAAGCCATTCTTCCAAACATCCATTCAACTATTAAGGGGCGATCTGTTCTCTGGCGTCAGGTCCTGGTTCTGTTCCGAGTTCCCTATCTTTAGTCTCCCCCCCCCCCCCCCACTTGACTGAAGCGTTGCATTTACACTTCCCGACCCAGTTCCATCTAGCCACTTTTTCTTAAGGAGATAGGAAAGTAACTGTCAGTTTGCAGGGTAAAGTAGGGGGGGGGGTCTATAGTTCCCCCACATTTTTACCCTACGTCGGATGGAATATCCATCCACCCGCCCTGTCTAGGTTCACCCCCAAAACGTGACCAGGAACTCGAAGTACACGACCGGGTTTTCGGGCCGAGGGGGCGTGACCCCGACTTAGGGAGACCAGATCGGCTCGTCTTATCGGCCCTTATATTATGACATGAGGGAGGATCTAGTCGAGTCAAATGAGTTTTTATTTGTTTCTGTTTTCTCAACTCCCAAGGGAAGCACATAGACCATGAACAAAATTCACATTAGGTACATCCAAAAATTCTCAAACGTGTCTGGAGACTCTAGTGTGTACGGGCTTTTACACATGGGATTAGAAGCTCTTAAACATAGATTTTGAAGCCCATGAATATTAAAACTAGAAGCTCTTAAGTAGGTTTACAGCGATCTATATTAAGAGAAAGGAAATATGCTGCTAGAGGAACGTGCTCATCAAGTAGTAATTGAATTGCTGAACTACCCGTAACATACTGAATTTGAATCTGGGTACTAGTAGTAGTACCCAGATTCAAATTCAATTTACATTCTACCTTAAGATTTCAATATTTCCCTCTTCTGCCAACCCCAAGTTTTCAACACGCTTTTATCCACTTTTATGAAAAATGGAAAAAAATAGTTTGAAGTAAGTTTTAAAAAAATTCTCTCGGTGTTTCCCTCTAGACTTACTTATGAAATATAAGTTAAGACACACGTGTTGCACCGGTGCCAAAACGTGATTTCACTTCCAAATAACACAGTTTAAAAAAAAAAAAAAAAAAAATATGAAGAGATGACGAAGGATAAAAACGTGATATGAAATGTTTCACTGTTGATTATTCTCAACCTGTTATGTCTACGAATACTCTGCAAATCTATTTAAAGTTTTTTAAGTTTAGTTTTTTGGTAGTTGAGGGTGGATCCGCCCCCTATTCGGTTCCGTCGTCCTCGCGGGAAGGCGGCCGCTGCACGATCTACTCAGCGAATTCACTACTTGGGGTCGTTTAGATTAAGTTATAGGTTTTTTGGGTAAAAAATACGTTAACGAAATATTAGTAAAAATAAAGTGAGTGTGTGTTAAAATAGTACCTGGTTAAGGAGTTGAGTTTGAAATTACTCGTATAGTCTCATGAATGACTCGTATAGTCTCATGAATGACTCGTATAGTCTCATGAATGACTCGTATAGTCTCATGAATGACTCGTATAGTCTCATGAATGACTCGTATAGTCTCATTAATGACTCGTATAGTCTCATGAATGACTCGTATAGTCTCATGAATGACTCGTATAGTCTCATGAATACTCGTATAGTCTCATGAATGACTAGTATAGTCTCATGAATGGCTTGTATAGTCTCATGAATGACTCGTATAGTCTCATGAATGGCTTGTATAGTCTCATGAATGACTCGTATAGTCTCATGAATGGCTTGTATAGTCTCATGAATGACTCGTATAGTCTCATGAATGACCGAGGACTGGCGAGAAGAGAGTAACGCACTGAGGTCGGAGACGTGCTCTTGCTGGCTCGACAGTCTGATTGGCTAAATGTCGAGCATGCGTTCCTTTGCAGTCCATGGAGGTCTTCCTTTCCATCTTTTCCTAAATACACTAAGACTACTCTCCAGTCCCACCTTTCCTCGATCTACACGGTTTAAGTTCCCCTGAGTCCAAAAAAGTGTCGGTTGTTTGAAGCATAAACTACTGGACCGGTTTTAAGAATGTATGAATTATTATGGAGTGATACATGTATAATAACAGGTTAAAGGAACTGCGGGCAGTTTGTTGCTCGTCGGGATGTAGTTATAGGAAGATGAGTTTGGTGCCACCTCCTCTACCCTCTTCCACTTATCTTCAATAATAATCATAACTACCTATATATTTTTAAGCTGAGTGAAGCGAAGCTCTTATACTACACTTTGCATTTTTTCTGACGCATA
Organism: Gerris lacustris; assembly: GCA_951217055.1. Lineage (NCBI taxonomy): Eukaryota > Metazoa > Arthropoda > Insecta > Hemiptera > Gerridae > Gerris > Gerris lacustris. The sequence continues at coordinate 187,238 of OX578286.1, forward strand.
CTCCTCCTGAACGGCTGAAATGATTTGAACAAAATTTGGCACGGTCATAGTGACTAACCACAGGCGAAAGTGCTGAAATTTGAAACACTGGTGCAACGTTTTGACTCAACCACAGAAAAAATATGCAGAAGTTTATAATTAAATATGCGCATGCGCAAATCGCAAAAATGTAGTAAACTCAAAAAATTTTATTTTTTATTTTTCGAGTGGGGTATCAAATGAAAGCTGCTTAAGAGTAGGGCGCAAATATATGCTTTTTTAAATTTTGCATTCCTTATTGGGTAAAAAAATCAAAACATACCCCCAAAAAAATGCCCCCCCCCCCAACTATGTAACGGCTGGTCCTAATATTTCGAAATAATTAATACTAATACATTGTAGTGAGGCGATGATATTTCCGGGAGTTCATTCCCAGGTTTTAGAAATTACCAATTTTGTGCACGATAATTTGGAGTGCGTCCAAAATTTTATTTTTTACAAATTTTGAGTTGGTATCAAATGGAAGCTGCTGAAAAGTAGGATACAAATATATATTTGCTTTTTTAAATTTTTCATTCTTTATTGGTTTTATAAGTCAAAATATACCCCTACAAAATCCCCCCCCCCCTCTCCCAAACACTATATAATGGCTGGTTCTAAAATTTTGAAGTAATTCATGCTAATACCTCATTGTGAGGCGATGAAAATTTCCTGAAGAATGTAATTTTTCTTTTCGTTATTACCGATAAAAAACATTGTGACCCCTGGGGGATCGAACTCGGGACTCTTGAGATCGAAGAAAAAAATCATTTTTTCATAACAGGTATGCTTTATCATCTACAAAACCCTAAAAAGAACTTGGAGGCAAGTACTTCCCTGTGATTGTTTTTATTTAAATCTGTCGAAATTGATTTGTATTGTCCTCGAATGGTAGATAATTTTTATTTTAAAGCTTTTGCAGGCTCGCTACGAAAAATATCTCGAGACCGAAAATGTTCCCTCTTGTCTGAAACGGATTTTGTCATACATTTTTTTGAATTTGGAGACTTGAAAAAAAATCGTTCTTAAAAACGATGCCATAGCTTCCATCGGTAAACTCGGAAACGATATTTGAAACAAAATCCGTTCTTAAAAATGCCAATGACTGTAAATTCAAAAACCCTATCTTCTTAGGATTTGTATTATGAAGTATCAAGGAAATAAAGAAGTACGACCTTTAACATAGTTGCACTAGCACCCTACTACGAAGAAGAAGGGTAGAGGGTACTAAGAATAGCACCCTTAATATGGTTTAAATAAGAAGTAAAAAACCCACCAAATGCGTTTTTTTGATTCTCTGGTCCACGAAGCTATTCATTGTACAAAATGGTCGCTCATATATTTAAAAAAGCTAAAAAGCTGTCTACACTATAGACATAGACATATCAGTTGTATTTCAATTTATTTTACTCCACTCTAAAAAACAACTCTAATTTTTCTTTCATCCTGTCTACTCTGCATTTTCCTAGTTCTTGTTATAGTATTTTTTCTTTTCGTGTTGGTTTTTTTGTGAATTAGAGTTTGGTATATTCTTGGTGTTGCGTCTATTTGGCCGAGGTTTGTTGACTGCGGTTGTCTTGTTACAAGCTCCGAGTCATTATTCAAACAGTTTTTATACTTTCCCTCTTGTTCATTATAGTCCTTACTTCCTTTTCCCTAACTTTTTCTTCTTGAATATACATGTATATTTTCATCCATATTTTTTCGGGAGGTTTTGCTTTCGTGCCTTTAAGGTAAAAAAAACTTCAAATGAAATATATCACAGTTATATAATATATTTGCTGGCCTTAACTTTTATCACGTATGTATGTATGTATATGATGTCTTTCGCCACCAGTCCGACTTTATAGGCGCAATACTGGCTTAACGAAATAATGTTTAGGGTCCGTAGGCAAAACCAAGGACCCTTATATTTTCCTGCGTGTGTCTGTCCGTCCGTCCGGTCGCCTGCTCTCACGGCTACACCTTTCGTCCGATCTCTTTGAAATTTGGCATGTATGTGTCTTGTACCTACCCACATATTTTAAAAATATAGCGAGTTAAAAAAAATATTTTTCAAAAATATTAGGGTAAAAAAACTTAAGGGTTAACATTATTTTATTTTTTTTCGACACCGTGAGGGGTATCATATGAAAGGGTACGTCGAGCTGATTACAAAAATATATAATTCTTTGGTTATAACTTTGGCAGGGCGAGCGTAGGCAAGTTTGAAGTGGGTGTGAAACGTGCCCACCCCCCCCCCCTCTATCTCGCTTATGTGAAGTGCAAAAAATCTGAAAAATTCCTGAACATACTTCGACCAAAAGTAAAGATACCACTTTTTGGAAATTTCGAAAAAAATATTATTTTATTTTTTATTGGCAAAATACGTTTTTTTATAATTATGGTCTTTTCGATGTATTTATATGGTTGTAGTCCGGTTCAGTGGCAAAAAAATACTTTATCAGAGTGTGTTTTGAGAATATCAATTTTAAAAAACACCATCAATAGGGTACTACTTAAACTACACAGTGTGGCCTACGGACCCTCGCTGTGTGCTGACTAGCACACACTTGACCTGTTTATTTATTTTTTTTTTTCAGATGTGAGCGCAAATTAGTTGCGCATGTTGTAGGCTTGGTTTCATCGTAAAATATTGAGTAGAACCAAAGTTAATAACAATATTATTTTAAAAATATACCTAACCTAAAAAAATTCCCCTGAATCGCTAATCAAAATGTTTGGTTTGGGTACTTCTAGACCACCTAGAGGCTCACGGTTTTTTTTGTGTTTTCGGAAATTGGGCTAAACCGACTGTAAAAATAAAGTAAAATAATTTCAAGATAAAAAGAACTTTTTATATACTACGTTTTTAAATTTTCTGTTAAATCGTATGTAATGTTGATAATATAATTGTTATTGTTATATAATATAAAATGTTAGTGAAAAAAAAATAGTTCCGAATTTATTTACTTCACATAAATGACAACCATCTAGAGAGCTGATCTTAAACCTATAAAATCAAAGGGAAGTACTTGCGTCCAAGTACTTTTTAGGGTTTTGTAGATGATGAAGCATACCCGTTATGAAATTATGATTTTTTTTCTTCGATCCTAAGGGTCCCGGGTTCGATCCCCCGGGAGGTCACAATGTTTTTTATAGGTAATAACGACAAGATAAATTACATTTTTTTAGGAAATTTTCATTGCCCAACCATACGGTGTAACCATGAATCATTTCAAAATTTTAAGACCAGCCATTATATAAAATTTGGGGGGGGGGATTTTTTGGGGGGTATATTTTGACTTATAAAACCAATAAAGAATTAAAAATTTAAAAAAGCAAATATATATTTGTATCCTACTCTTCAGCAGCTTTCATTTGATACCCAACTCAAAATTTTTAAAAAATAAAATTTTGGGCGCACTCCAAATTTTCGTGCACAAAATTGGTAATTTTTAAAACCTGGGAATGAACTCCCGGAAATATCATCGCCCCACTATAAGGTATTAGTATGAATTATTTCGAAATTTTAGCACCAGCCGATCTATAGTGGTTGGGGGGGGGAAAATTTTTTTGGGGTATATTTTGATTTTTTTCCCCTATAACTAATGCAAATTTTAAAAAAGCATATATATATTTGTGTCCTACTCTTCAGCAGCTTTCATTTAATACCCAACTCAAAATTTTAAAAAAATAAAATTTTTGGCGCACTTCACTTTTTCGCGCCCAAAATTTACAATTTTTGAAAATTTGGAATGAACTCCTGGAATTTTCATCGCCTCACAATAAGATATTAGCATGAATTATTTCAAAATTTTAGCGCCAGCCAATCTATAGTGGTTGGGGGGGGGAAAATTTTTTTTTGGTATATTTTGATTTATTTAACCAATAAGGAATGCAAATTTTAAAAAAGGATATATATATTTGTGTCCTACTCTTCAGCAGCTTTCATTTGATACCCTACTCAAAAATTAAAAAAAATATAAATTTTTGAGTTTACCACATTTTTTCGAATTGCGCATGCGCAAATCTAATTATGAACTTCTGTATATTTTTCCTGTGGTTGGGTCAAAAAGTTGCACCAGTGTTTCAAATTTCAGTACTTTCGCTTAAACGGTTCGGGCCCTATGAACCAAAGAGCGACGGACGGACGGACACATCACCCTCGGTATAAGGGTTTTGAGAAGTATCTACAAAACCCTAAAAAGGATAAATCTTATTACAACGGATCTCCCCAACACCAAATCTAAAGCGTGCCATCGATATATTTGAAACTAGCTGGGTACCCGTGCTTCGCTACGGGGTGTGTTATTTTCAATTTGATAGGTTTATAAACTACCATCAAGAAACATTTAAATTATTTTACTAAGCGAGAATATCTAGATTCTATCCCTCCCCCTTATTTCTATACCCCCTTCCCTTTGATAAGATAATTTGCTAGTATCCCAAATTAGTAATGGATTCCAAAAACTGAAAAAAAATTCTTAAAAGATAACTTTTCGGGAAAGTTATCTTTTACCCCTCCCCCCCCCCCCATGCCTTTAGCCATCCCTTTGTTGAAATTGGAATTATCTAAGAAGATCGGTCTGGTCTCAATCCCCCTTCTTTTCTTACTCTGTCCTTATGTTACTCTTAGGGATAAAATTTTAGAAAATCTCTATTGGCAGTTATCAATATAACTTAGAAATTATTGTACTATGTGTACACGATTTTATTTTAGCATTTTAAAGAAGTGGCGATGATTATGTTAGTAAAATTTTAAGCACGGTAATGTGTGATTTGTAAACTATTGTCTTAATATCTAAATATTTTTTGACAGCGATTGAAAACTAATTTCTTTAACAATTCTTCTTTCAGAAATTTCCACAAACATAATAATTGTCAGTAGTTTCTTCTGCGATAAATTAAAAAAAAATGAAATTAGAATTTTGAAATCTATTTAATAGCCCCGTTCTCCTCCCCATATGAAGCTACCAAAACGTTTTACAGCCTATATTACCCGCAGAATTGAGCTTAACATTTTACCCAAGAACCACCAAAATCTATTCAGCCGTTTGGACGTGATTGACGCACAGAGAATTTGTTGTCAGAACTACTCATTCAGTGGAAATACAAAATTTGAGCCCAATCGGATAAATGTACAGACACAACACTTATTAGTTTGTTATACATAGATATAGATATATTTTCCCATTTTTATTTTAATATTTAGTTTCATTTTTGTTTAATTCGTTTTTTTTTGTGAAAAAATATATTTTTAAATAAAATAAATTTATTTCTCTTAAAGGGTCGTCATTGTTGCAGCGACAATTACTGTACTCTGAAAGAGATTTTCAACGATACGCATCATGAAGGGTTTTCATTACTTTGACATTTGTACACCCCGTACCCCTATGTACCAAAGTTTTAATTTCGTAATCTTATGTAGGCAGTGACCTTGACCTTGTTTTGAAGAAAAAATGTGTAAATATTCGTCAAATTGAGATAAATCAGTAGATTTGTATAAAATACATACTTACCCTCATACAGACACTCTTCTTTTTATATAAGACATAGCTATATTATTCCATTTTACCCCCCTCCTGAATGAAAATATGACAAAACTGTATATAACAACAATTACAGTACACTTAAAGAGCTTTTCAACGATATGCATCATTAAAAGTATTCATTACTTTGACATTTGTACCCCGTACCCCTGTGTACCAACATTTTAACTTCATAATCTCATGTAGGCAGTGACCTTCCCCTTGTTTTGAAGGAAAGTGTGTAAATTCATCAAATTGGGATAAACTGTAGATTTATATAAAAGACACTCTTCATTTACATAAGATGTAGTTATACATATTTTTCCATTTTACCCCCTCCTAAATGAAAATATGACAAAACTGTACATAACAACAATTACTGCACTTTTAAAGAGCTTTTCAACGATATGCATCATTAAAAGTATTCATTACTTTGACATTTGTACCCCGTACCCCTGGGTACAAAAATAAAAATTTCGCAAAATCCTTTCTTAGTGGATGCCTATGATATGAACCGAGTATATCCTCAAAATTTCAAGTCTCTCGATTAAGCAGATTTGGCTGTGCGTTGATTCTATGTCAGTCAATCAATCAGGACATTGCCACCTATATTATAGATAATATAAATAATATAATCGATATTTCCTGTTTTGCTGTCATTCAATGTTTATCTATCACAAATTTGAGACCCACGTAAGTATGGGATATGGCAAAACAAATAAAATAACTTACGGATTTTTTCCGAACTAACTTTCCATACAGCAAAACTTGCTGAAAACCAATTAAATTCTGCTGAAAGATGGCTAAAAGTATTAAAATAATGCATTGTCATCGTGACCTATGCTATGCTAAAAGTTTCAAACGTCTAGAGCTATTCGGGAAGTTAGTTAGAAATCGATTGCCAGTTTTGTACCGGACAAACAAACAAAGAAACAAGAAAGCAAGCTAATAAAAACGTAGTAAAAATAAATAAATGTTACCCCCCTAAAAAAGTAAAGATGGTTTTCTGATGGTATATTGCGGCTAAATGGTAAGTCGTGTCGAAAAGCAGACTGCATCAGTGGTAACTGATTTTAAAAGATTTACAACTTTTGTCCTATGACTTTTTGCCGCAACTCCATCGGTTCTACCTAAAATAGAGCTCAATTTGATTTTTTTTTTTAAATGTGACTTTGAGCTCTTATGGCGTCCGCAATTGTTGCCCGATTTAATTTCTGATTGGGATGCACAAACCTCAATCTAATGCTCTTTAAATCGATAATTTATTATGTTATTAATTTGTGCTAGAACTAGAGTTATTAATTATTTACTGGAGCAACTGCCGTATTGAGAGAAGAGACTGGTAATTAAATAAATGCACCAATGCTTGATGACTGTTCAATAAAGACTTTCTAGCCTACTTGTTTTAACTACGTTTATTATTTTCAGTTAATATATATATTTTTTTAGCATTGTTATTTATTATTACTTCTATTATTGTGAGGAATAAAATTATTTATTATTATTATTATTATTATTATTACTAAATTACTTAGTTTCGATTATCTATTTTTTACTTTTTCGTATTAAAGAGAAAGTATTGTTATGGCGCGAAAATTCGATTTTCATGGAATTTACACGTTTTGAGTGGTTTTTAAAGAATGTCTGTCTGTGCAGACGCCTAGAGCCTAAACTACTCGGCCGATTTGGACGAAATTTGGCATACCCCGAGGGGAAATTAATTTTAGCTCCAAATTTGGGAGTGCTAACCCTCAAATACTCTGAAAAAAACTTGTAAATAAAAAAATCTAATTTTTTCTCGAAAATTCTTAAATGTAGACCATTTAAATGTAACGACATAAGCCGTTTTCCCGGGAAAAATGTAATTCCTAAGAAAATAGCTTTAAACGCGGACGGAGAGCAGCCGGGTTCGATTTCCCGCTGAGGTAAAGTTATTTCATTATGTATTTTGATAAAATATACCTACGAAACTCGAAAACTAATAAATGGAAAACACTGGGCTAAATAATTAAAGTCTCGTATATGAGAATGTTTGTCATTTTTAGGGTTTCGTTGGTAAAACCAAAAAAAGAAACCCTTATAGTTTCGTTCATGTGTCTGTCTGTCTGTCACTCTGAACGGTTCCAATAACTTTTAAATAAGAAGGGATATAAACATGAAACTTTCCAGTATTGAAGATCGTTTTGACGCGCACGCAGTAAAAATATAGCGAACTCAAAAAGTTATCAGCTGTTCAAATCCAAAATGGTGGATAACTCGCGTCATGCAAAAAAAAATATATTTTTAAAATTTTGAGTGGGGTATCAAATGAAAGGTATTGAAGAGTAGATTACAAATATATATATCACTTGTAGAAAGCGTTTAATTTTCCCCGCTATTTTGTCAAATAACATCAACCTTTTGCGTGTACCCCCCCCCCCCCCCCCCCCCCCCTATATATATTATATATTTCCGCTGTTACTTAAAATATAAAAAAATATGAAAAATGTGCGGTCTGATAGGCCAAAGAAAAAATAAGAATAGCAACTTGGTCGGATTAACTGGGAATCCAAGATGGCGGCTAATTGCTGTCATAAAAATATTTTTTTTAAATTTTGAGTGAGGTATCAAAATCATTTTGTCAAAAATCATCAAAATCTTGCCTCCCCCCTCCCCTTTCCTAATTTCATGTTTATAACACCAACGAAACCCTTTTTACGTGAGACTTGACGCACTACCAATTTATTTATATTATATGTATAAATTGACTCCAAACTACAATTTAGAGAAGATAGTCCTGATTATTTTCCTAGGAGGCCTTGGAAACAAAACTTTTAGGCATTTTATTTAATTGCTAGGCCTACATGATAATAGGAAAAATAGTTACTAATACCTAGCATGAGCCCCGTGCTCCGCGCGGGGTGAAGGGTAGTTCTCTATAAAACCTTCTTCTTGTTCTTAAGCCTCTAAAAAAAAAGTATTTTCGAAATTTTGTGTTCAAGATGAGTTGTTGAAATCTTTATTTTTTTAAGGATTCAAGGCTGCTTTTAAAGAAATTCAAAGTAAATTAGACAACAATGGTTTGTAAAAGAGGAAGCTATGTGCCACACTAATTGCTGTACTATTTGTTATTCTAAAACATCTAATTTTTCTTTAAAGATAGAGAGAAAAACAACGGACGTGGGCCCCTCGAAACTTTTCTTTACCTAATAATTTCATAATGGTGGCAGATATTAAGTTGAAGTATCGAGGACTTCGTCTTACAATTGGTGCGAATTTCAGCTCAATCGGAGAAATATTTCAGAAATTATTTAACATTCAATTTTTCAAGTCGATATTTTCGAAATGGTTGCAGACATCGAAATCAAATTCAGAATAATTGGTGCAACTTTCAGGGCAATCAGGAATTTTTGTTGACAGCCAAATCGGTTAAATTTCCGGGTAGCGCAAATGAAATTTGTTTTGTAGTTTTAAAACAGTTTAATAACTGTGGGAGCAATGCGATACCAGACAGACATCCAGCTAATAACCGCTCAAATCATCCTAAGAACCCGCGAAACAGATAATTTCGTTAAAATCGCGGTTTCGAATTTTTTGGGTGAAAACAATACTTTTTTCGTAAAGGTAAGGAAAAGTAAAAAAGGAAGAATTAATGTAATCAAAAATGAGAAAAGAAAACATAATAAAACTTTGTTTTTCAAACGCCCTTGATACTTACACAACATTAGATCATACTCATAAAGCAGGAGAGAGGAGGAAAACCGTAAAAGTAGAGGGGGTAAAGGGAGAGGGAGTTAAATTTGGCGTGTTTCAGCTGGTGAAGGGTAAACTAGTTAGATAACTTGGTGTCCCCCCCCCCCTGCTTTCCTCCTCAATTTCGCACAATTCTCTTGTGGAACATAATTTGCGCATTAGTGAAGTAACAAGAGATTACTTTATCCAGGGGACTTCAAGTCCCAAAACTCGTTTCTCAAACACCCTAAACTTTTATTCTTTCTTTCGGCCAAACATAGAAAAGTATTTAAATATCCTTTCCCATGCAAAAACTCAACACTTTTTTTCTCAAGGATACAAAAAAAAAATTCTCCACTTCCCCGGATAAAATGTTGTTGAAACGTAGCGTCCCCCCCCCCCCCCTCTTTATCACCATTGGCTTAACTTGTTTGTAATTCTTAAATCAGTTCGCTATGAAAAAGACTTTCAACATTTCCCAACTATGATTATAACTTTTTTTAGGGGAAAAGTTATTTTATCATTTTTTTTTTTTTTTTTTTTTTTTTTTTAGGGAAACAAAGTATAAAATAAGTGTACTGATGTTTCTTTGGCGGTTGCCAGCGTTAGAATTATGGCATTTATATGAAATAAGGTCTTTAATTAGATTTAAAACTTTACAAAAATAAAGATTGAATTATTTCTTTGGTACTTTTTAGGGTTTCGTTGGTAAAACCAAAAAAAGAAACCCTTATAGTTTTGTTCATGTGTCTGTCTGTCTGTCTGTCTGTCTGTCTGTCTGTCACTCTGTACGGTTCCAATAACTTTTGAATAAAAAGAGATAGAAACGTGAAACTTTCCAATATTAGAGATCGTTTTGACGCGCACTCAGGAAAAATATAGCGAACTCAAAATTATCAGCTGTTCAAATCCAAAATGGCGGATAAGTCACGTCATGCGAAAAATTTTTTTTTTTAAATTTTGAGTGGGGTATCAAATGAAGGTAATGAAGAGTAGATTACAAATATATATATCACTTAGAGAAAGTGTTCAATTTTCGGCGCCATTTTGTCAAAAAACATCGAAATTTTGCGTGTCCCCCCCCCCCTTAAAATCGTATTTCCGCTCATACTAAAAATATAGAAAAATATGCAAAATGTGTAGTCTGGTGGGCCATAGAAAAAATAAGATTAGCAATTTGATCTGATTTACTGGGAATCCAAGATGGCGGATAATTCATGTCAGACGAAAATAAATATTTTTTTTAAATTTTGTGTGGGGTATCAAATGAAAGGTATTGAAGAGTAGATTACAAATATATATATATCACTTAGGGAAAGTGTTCAATTTTCGGCGCCATTTTGTCAAAAAACATGACATTTTGCGTGCCCCCCCCCCCTAAAACTATATCCAAGATGGCGGCTAATTGCTGTCACGGGGAAAAAAAATATTTTTTCAAAATTTTGAGTGGGGTATCAAGTGAAAGGTATTGAAGAGTAGATTACAAAAATCACAGGGAAGTACTTGCGTCCAAGTACTTTTTAGGGTTTTGTAGAAGATTAAGCAAAGCATGCCCGTTATGTAATTATGATTTTATTCTTCGGTCTCAAGGGTCCGGGTTCGATCCCCCGGGGGGTCAATTATTTCAAAATTTTAGGACCACCCGTTATATAGTGGTTGGGGAGGGGGGAAATTTTTGGGGGTATATTTTGACTTATAAAATTAATAAAGAATGAAAAATTTAAAAAAGCAAATATATATTTGAATCCTACTCTTCACCAGCTTTCATATGATACCCCAACTCAAAATTTTAAGAAAATAAA